>CM034531.1:51767571-51820204 GCA_020002185.1 Paraescarpia echinospica
TCATAAGTTTTACTATTTTCACGAAACGCCAACGAAAGTAGGTTCCAAACCATCTATCAGTTAAATGGTCTGATTGTATTCCATCCCCATCACATGCTGCACAAAGAGTATGCTTTGTTATGGACAACGACTTCAACTGCCGTTAACATATTGATCAATGATACAAATCAGTGTTTCTACTTTATACGAATGCGAATCGCCATGAGTAATGAAATCGCAGCTGGGCGACATTGCAAAATGAAACTTACGCAGTGTTCACACACAATTAACTTAACATGTACAACAATTACGTATCTTGGAACAATAATGTAAAACTACGCGTTATTTTTTTAAACAATTATACGTCAGTGGTTTAAAGTTAAGCTTGTTCAACTTTTCTGTGCGAAGAATGTATTAGTTAAGCGGCAACATATGCAAAGTTGTCCTGCATGTGCTCTCTGTAGACGCGTCGTTTCTCACCAGTTATTTAAGCCACCTCCCGGTACCCTACCGGTACAAATATAAACTGCCCATTGCTACATATCCTCTACGTGCATAACGCATTGCACATTGACAATTACTGTGTCATATTTATTCATTTACAATGCCATTTGTTGGAACTGGAAACTATCTAGAAACATTGGATATAGTAAAGCCTGCGTCCATGCCAAATAATATTAACCAACGTTTCTCCATCAGTGGACCAGCCTGTGCGTGGATACTTCCGATTCGCTGTGACGTGCACAGAGGGACTGTCTCGCTTTGTTAACATACACGGCAACTTCAGGCGGAGAAAACCAAAGTTCGCCATGACTCCGAGTAGCATCAGTACGAGTTTGACACGAGGAAAGCAGTACACATTTGTGGTAGGAAACTGTACTATGTTTAAACACTGTATGATGTCTTGGAGTAGGCTGAACGCAACAAGTCACATGCTTATGCTATACTGATGTCAACTGAACATGCAACTCATTTTCTCAAAACAATATACTCAGTATGTTGGTTACTGAAATATTATATTTATATTTTATTTCTTAATATATTCAGCCACTTGCATTTCCGTATGGATTATTTAAAATGCATTTGCATTTGCATCTATATACGCTGAGGCATTTGAACACACACTGTCGCTTGAACACATGCTCACAAGCACGCACGCAGACACGCAGACATACGCACGCGTATACACACATGTACGCACACGCACGCACGCACGCACATACACATGCAGAGCTCATACTATCTACATGCACGTAGTAAACCAGAATGTGCTTGCAGGTGAACGTGACGAACGTGGGTCTGCGTCCTGCAACTAGCGTCCGAGTTGAACTTCCGGATGAGCCGATGCTGTCTCTTGTGTCTTTCGGAAACACCGCGGAGGAGAGCGAAGGAGACGGCACGCTGACTTTGGTACCCGGCGACAGCGCCGTCTTAGTGCTGGCTGCGTTGACGTCAGAACGGGAGCCACTCGGAAGACGCTCTGGCACTCTCGTCGTTCGGTCGCTGCAGATCGACGCCAGCATTTCATACAGGTTATTTGTGTTACATGTGTAGAACGTTTTTGAATAACCAGTATACTATAACATAGAGCTTATACTACCAGTGCAGTATAACACTATTAATTAGATCATTATCAAAAATAGTTCCTAGTCAACCGAGGGACATATTTTGCCGTATAATTATATGATATCACCATGTTAATAGACAGAGAGCCTGATGGGTCACAGTAAACACAAACTCACACACTCAGACACGCGCGCGCGCGCGCGCGCACACACACACACACACACACACACACACACACACACACACACACACACACACACACACACACACACACACACACACACACACAAAACACACACAAACACACACAAACACACACAAACACACACACACATACACACACACACACACACACACACACACAAACACACACATACACACACACACACACACACACACACACAACACACACACACACACATACATTTCGCCATTGCAAATATACTAGGAAAAGAAGAAAAAAGCCTACATGGCAAGGGGACAACGTGACATTTGGTACAGTTTGCATGGTGTATGTTGTCCAGTTTCGTTCTCATGTCGTCCGACAAACTCGAGCTGACGGTGCGTGTGGAGGACGAGTTCACCTACTTTGCCGCTGGTCGGCCTCTGCTGGCCGGAGCCAAGGTGACACTGAGAAGTCGTATCCGCAGTGTCTCGCTCACCCAATACACCAACGAATCAGGTACAGTCGAATGTATTTGAACTTGTGGTCATTCAATAGAAGTACCTACTACCTGAATTCCCCAATATACAGAACATTGCAGTTAGTGACATGTTTTGTACGTCAAAATTGCGGCATGAATGGATTTAACTTTGCATAATTATTTTAAAACTAGCTGCACTGCTCGTCACCTGACAGTATGCCTTGGCAGTTGACATCGTGATAGTAATATTTACCAAATGTTAGAAAACACACAGCATCGTTATATAAACGCGCTCGTAGATTCTCGTTGTTTCTTTTGACATATATTCTATATACATGTCTTACATTCTATTGTACGACCCGTAGATTAATCTCTGAATGCTTGACGTTGGAGATTCAAACCGATGTTTGACCAACAATTACATGAAGTAACAGTGTCATTGGCCATACACATGACACAGGATGTTTCACTTCGTCAGTGTTTGCTAGCCTGAGGGAATCTAATGTGAAATGTTCACGTGTCTCTATTTGTTACAACGTTTCTTCTACACGGGTTAGTGAAATCTTCTCAGATCGGACTTAACTTCCAACCACAATACTAAAACCGTTACACACGTGTTGTTGCATGCAGTGCCATCACATGCAATGACACATTGTATTTATTTAAAAAAAATTGCCCAGAGAATCCGGCCACGTTGAAGCACGTGACACGTTTGTTGGTACATTTTAGTTGGGTCGTGAAACGCGTGACGTTCGAGGATGTGTACAAGATCACGCTACAAGCGACATTTGAGACACACGTTCCCATCCCTGTCGTGACGATTACGCCGCGTGAACTCGACATGGAGGTTCTTCAGAGAGGACTGATGCCTGTCATCAATTTTGAACTCACAAACCACGGTCTGATCCGCGCTGATGACGTAAACTTTAGACTGCCTGCCATGTTTCAAACACTGACGAAGTGAAACATCCTGTGTCACGTGTATGGCCAATTACACTGTTACTTCATGTAATTGTTGGTCAAACATCTAATAAGACTGTACGTGACTCGCACCAGCGTCGAGGCAATGCTACGACTGACCTGTATGTAACGGCCGTTCTCTGCAGGAAGACTCGCACGTCGTTGTCGGATGGCGTGGCCAGGATCACTCGAGTGTCCCCGGTGTGTTTGGTAGCGCTTGTATACAGACTGTAATAGTCCTCTTTGATGTCAGAGAACACCGCAATGCCTGTTGTGGACATCATCAGCACAACATCAATACAAACTATATATTGCAATCACATGCTCAAGCATTTTCACACTGATCGGACGTCGCGAAGTTGTAAAGAGTTCTAAATTCGACGCCCATATAACAGTATCAGCGTATCTAAAACGTGTTGATGACGCTTACGTAGAATGTAACGTTTCACCCTTCATAAACTGCTGACAGACCCTTCTGTTGGGTTTTTTAAGACGTCGACACAAAGGACTATAAACAGTATATACTTATAATCGAGCTTGCGTGTGTATGTATGTTTGCGGGTAAGTTAACGTTTTCCCCTCAAGACGGTTTGAATCTCCAACGTCAAGCATTCAGAGATTAATCTACGGGTCGTACAATAGAATGTAAGACATGTATATAGAATATATGTCAAAAGAAACAACGAGAATCTACGAGCGCGTTTATATAACGATGCTGTGTGTTTTCTAACATTTGGTAAATATTACTATCACGATGTCAACTGCCAAGGCATACTGTCAGGTGACGAGCAGTGCAGCTAGTTTTAAAATCATTATGCAAAGTTAAATTCATTCATGCCGCAATTTTGACGTACAAAACATGTCACTAACTGCAATGTTCTGTATATTGGGGAATTCAGGTAGTAGGTACTTCTATTGAATGACCACAAGTTCAAATACATTCGACTGTACCTGATTCGTTGGTGTATTGGGTGAGCGAGACACTGCGGATACGACTTCTCAGTGTCACCTTGGCTCCGGCCAGCAGAGGCCGACCAGCGGCAAAGTAGGTGAACTCGTCCTCCACACGCACCGTCAGCTCGAGTTTGTCGGACGACATGAGAACGAAACTGGACAACATACACCATGCAAACTGTACCAAATGTCACGTTGTCCCCTTGCCATGTAGGCTTTTTTCTTCTTTTCCTAGTATATTTGCAATGGCGAAATGTATGTGTGTGTGTGTGTGTTGTGTGTGTGTGTGTGTGTGTGTGTGTGTATGTGTGTGTTTGTGTGTGTGTGTGTGTGTGTGTGTGTGTGTGTGTGTGTGTGTGTGTGTGTGTGTGTGTGTGTGTGTGTGTGTGTGTGTGTGTGTGTGTGTGTGTGTGTGTGTGTGTGTGTGCGCGCGCGCGCGCGCGCGTGTCTGAGTGTGTGAGTTTGTGTTTACTGTGACCCATCAGGCTCTCTGTCTATTAACATGGTGATATCATATAATTATACGGCAAAATATGTCCCTCGGTTGACTAGGAACTATTTTTGATAATGATCTAATTAATAGTGTTATACTGCACTGGTAGTATAAGCTCTATGTTATAGTATACTGGTTATTCAAAAACGTTCTACACATGTAACACAAATAACCTGTATGAAATGCTGGCGTCGATCTGCAGCGACCGAACCACGAGAGTGCCAGAGCGTCTTCCGAGTGGCTCCCGTTCTGACGTCAACGCAGCCAGCACTAAGACGGCGCTGTCGCCGGGTACCAAAGTCAGCGTGCCGTCTCCTTCGCTCTCCTCCGCGGTGTTTCCGAAAGACACAAGAGACAGCATCGGCTCATCCGGAAGTTCAACTCGGACGCTAGTTGCAGGACGCAGACCCACGTTCGTCACGTTCACCTGCAAGCACATTCTGGTTTACTACGTGCATGTAGATAGTATGGGCTCTGCATGTGTATGTGCGTGCGTGCGTGTGCGTATGTCTGCGTGTCTGCGTGCGTGCTTGTGAGCATGTGTTCAAGCGACAGTGTGTGTTCAAATGCCTCAGCGTATATAGATGCAAATGCAAATGCATTTTAAATAATCCATATGGAAATGCAAGTGGCTGAATATATTAAGAAATAAAATATAAATATAATATTTCAGTAACCAACATACTGAGTATATTGTTTTGAGAAAATGAGTTGCATGTTCAGTTGACATCAGTATAGCATAAGCATGTGACTTGTTGCGTTCAGCCTACTCCAAGACATCATACAGTGTTTAAACATAGTACAGTTTCCTACCACAAATGTGTACTGCTTTCCTCGTGTCAAACTCGTACTGATGCTACTCGGAGTCATGGCGAACTTTGGTTTTCTCCGCCTGAAGTTGCCGTGTATGTCAACAAAGCGAGACAGTCCCTCTGTGCACGTCACAGCGAATCGGAAGTATCCACGCACAGGCTGGTCCACTGATGGAGAAACGTTGGTTAATATTATTTGGCATGGACGCAGGCTTTACTATATCCAATGTTTCTAGATAGTTTCCAGTTCCAACAAATAGCATTGTAAATGAATAAATATGACACAGTAATTGTCAATGTGCAATGCGTTATGCACGTAGAGGATATGTAGCAATGGGCAGTTTATATTTGTACCGGTAGGTTACCGGGAGGTGGCTTAAATAACTGGTGAGAAACGACGCGTCTACAGAGAGCACATGCAGGACAACTTTGCATATGTTGCCGCTTAACTAATACATTCTTCGCACAGAAAAGTTGAACAAGCTTAACTTTAAACCACTGACGTATAATTGTTAAAAAAAATAACGCGTAGTTTTACATTATTGTTCCAAGATACGTAATTGTTGTACATGTTAAGTTAATTGTGTGTGAACACTGCGTAAGTTTCATTTTGCAATGTCGCCCAGCTGCGATTTCATTACTCATGGCGATTCGCATTCGTATAAAGTAGAAACACTGATTTGTATCATTGATCAATATGTTAACGGCAGTTGAAGTCGTTGTCCATAACAAAGCATACTCTTTGTGCAGCATGTGATGGGGATGGAATACAATCAGACCATTTAACTGATAGATGGTTTGGAACCTACTTTCGTTGGCGTTTCGTGAAAATAGTAAAACTTATGAAGACGGTTACCTTATTAGGGTTTAGCATTAGTCTTTCAACTAGAAATTAACAACATACCAACAGCAGTAACGTTAAATCGAATTACGGTGCCTGGTATCAGTGGTGTGTTGACTGGGCAGATTGTCAGGTGAATAGGACATGCCTGACTCACTGCTTGTTCCGCCAGCACCACAACGAATGGCGCGTTCACTTGCTAAACCAACAGCACACAAAGAACGACAATCAATTGGAGTTCAATACTCATACTGTAAATATTTCCAGGGTTTTCAGAGAGTATCAGAGGCAACAGTAGCAGCTGCAGCTGCCTGCTGCAGCAATAACTGTAGCATCAGAAGACAATATTAACATATTTAATACAATGCAAGTACGACTACATCGTAAAGAGAACTTTAACAGTGTTTTTTAACCGACAACCTAGCAATCGAAATCTGACTCGCCTGAATCACAAGACCGCTCAACGGGTCTACGCCTGTATTCTGTATGGTTAACGACAGGTGATACGTGTCCAAGTAACCGGACAATGACTGGGGTGATGACTGGATACTAAGTCCATAAACCGTCCACGTCAACTGAGCTTCGAAACCTTCGTCTACCGGATGCCTCGCGTCCTGTACGGAGCAAAATCATATATATAGAGATACTGCTTGCGCGCCTTATGTGAGTGAGTACATTTGCGCAGTGCAGTGGTTGCCACCAGTTTTACTAATTGCATAGGAATGGGGGTCTAGCAGTGATGCAGTATAGCTGGTGTGGAGGACGAGCACGATATAACAAGCACATAATGCACCACAAGGAGCAACCCATCATGTTTAAAATCCTAATATGGAATTAATTCGTTTAATGTCCAAGAACACATCAATGTTATACGATGTAAAATATTAAATTGCTCGGTTTATTGCTTGCTTTTACAATCAAAAGAGCTATTTGTAAGCAAATGAATTAAAAAGCCTAGCATTGTGTAACATTTATATAACATCTTAAATTTACCTTCACAAATTAGATAACGAAAGTCATCATAAAGTAAACAGGTCAACATATTAACAAAAGCAAATACGCCATTGAAGTTTAACAAACGTATATGAGTTTAACATTGTAGTTTAGGTAAGATACACTAGTAGCTTTTTGAAAATAGCAGATATATCGTTAGCGAAACAATAATAATCCCCTACCACTTGGAAGAGACCTGTTTCACTGGAATAGGGGTAAAATCGTTTGAAGAAAATGTCACTTCCGTACAGTGTTGTCGTCTGTATTGTTCGAACTCCAACGGCAGATTTTATTCTAAAATATCAACAATAAAGAACAATTTGTTTATGTCAATAAATAAAAGTCCTAAATAAGTTTTATGTGTGCACAGTTTCTGGAAATGAAAATTTGGCTTATTGATTTTTCTAGGATGCAAGACCTATTATGTATTTTTACGGAAAACATTTAATTACAGTAGTGCACACACACACACACACACACACACACACACACACACACACACACACACACACACACACACACACACACACACACACACACACAAACACACACACAAACACACACACACACACAATTTTCATAAATTATATACCCAGACAACTCATATTCCTATTAATTATAGTAAATTCTATACCACATGGCACCAAATCATGGCGAACGCTCTTGGCAACTAATCACATGCGATTATCACAACTTAGACCAGTGGTATTTAACCTGGGGTAATTCGAGCATTTTCGCGGGATAACACAAATGTTTTAAAATACGTATTTTGTTCAGTATTTAATTCATCACAACTACTTGTAGCACGCCACATTGAAGAGATATGTCGTGGAAAGACGAACCAGAAGTTAAGACTGTCCATACTGAAAAAAATAATTCCGCACAATCGGAGTGGAACTCGTCAAGCCACGTCTAGTTGAAACATCGAGGCTCGACCACAGCGAGGAAAAAGGGAGACAGATGAGACAAATATCTCTTTAGCACACAACCTTAAAAACTGAACATCTAAACTGAAAGAGGTCACTTTTAGTTCAGGCCGTTCTAGTTGCAGAAATGTTAGCGAATTAATCGATGCAACGCGCTTCAATTGAGTGAATCAATATATGTTATCTGCCCTGGTTGGTTCTAGCACATGTTGAGAAAGGAAACTATCTTGTACTAAAACTAAAACCTTGTGGTCCTTACTAGCCATACTCTGTAGAGATTTCAATTTTATATGCCCATGGTTAAAATCCCCCATAATAACACAGTCCCGTTTGCTCACTTCCCTTACAGCGTTTTATATTTTTTATTCTTTTCTATGCTTATGTTTGGACTTCGATAAACTAATCCAACCGTTAACGTTGAGTTTCCTGTAACTATGTTACACCAAACAGCTTCTTCGCAATCTGCTTCTCTGTCTAATTTTATTTCACAAGTCTGGATAGATTCTTTAATATATAAAATAACTCCACCTCCCCTTCTTCCTATTCTATCTTTCCTAAACATTACATATCCTGTCAGTCCCAATTCGGCATCTGATATATCGGTGGTTGTCCATGATTCGGTTATACCTATTATGTGAGAGTCAATATCTTCTACCATAAAGTTTAGTTAATTTCTTTTGTTTACTATACTCCTTGCATTTAAACACACACATTTATACCCAGCTTCAGAACAGTTTTCCAGACTGTTCTTTGCTGAATTATTTTTGGTGTCTTTATCTATGCCTCCAGTTTCAAGCTTCTCTGCCAGTCCCCCTGCGAATTTAGTTTAAATAGATGGAACCTGTCCCACTGTCAACAGATCGCAGCAGATTCTGTGAGAATACTGCTGCCCCTTCCCACTTAGATGGAGGCCATCTCTCATGTACATATCTTCTCTCCCAAAAAAGTACCCCCATAAATCTATGAATTCCACGCCCTCTTCTCCACACATCTGCTCAACTAATGCGTTGATCGCCATCCGCTTAGTTTCTGTAAGTTGCCCCCCTTCCTCCCATTACTGGCAAAATTCCTGAGAGAATAACCTGTTCTACTCTTGTCTTCTTTAGCTTCCTCACTAGATGTCTGTACTTCTGAACTATCCCAGTTGTTCCCTCCTTGTCTGCATTGTTTGTCCCTACGTGTACTAGTATAGACCCTCCCTTGCCATGCCCCAATACCTTCTCTACACTTTCGGTCACATGCTCTATCCTAGCCCCCGGTAGACATACAACAACGTCCTTCTCCTCGCATATAGTCTTGTCTGTTTTTGTCAGAATTTAATCGCCCATAAACACTCTCTCTTTTCTACGTGCCCCCTCAATCATATAATGATATATTACTTAGAAAATAATCACTACTAATAGCTAAGTTTAATATCTTGACAGTAATAACTTTTTCAGCTTTCTTTTAAATAGGTGTAATGACACAAGCTCTTGTAACTGTTGAGGTAGTGCATTCCAGAACACTGGTCCAGAATAATTTGTTGTAAACTTTCTACTGTTTGTTCTAATGTGTTGAGTGTAATATCCATTGTGGGTTCTAAGAGTAATAATGTAATACCCATTATGGTTTCTAAGATTGTGGTCAGGAATATTTTCTGTGCGCATTAGCATAGATGACATGCTATCTGGGAGTTGGCCATTGGTGGATTTATACGTAAAAATGCTTAGTTGATGTTTATATAGATCATCTAAGTTTTTGTTTTGGGTATAGAAGATCTGTATGAGCTATATCCTGTAGTATATTTAATTTGTTTAAATGTATAGTGTATGAATTCGCTCACAACAGAATGCAGTATTGCAAATGAAATAATATTAATGAATAGTATAATGTATTCATGATAGGGAGAAAATGTTTTAATTTGTTTAGCATTCCTACATTTCGTGCAATTTAAAAAAAAAATATTAATATGAATTGTCCAGCTCAAGTGTTCGATTATGTATACTCCTAGACATTTGGTAAATTTAACTTGTTTTATTTTGCTTCCATGTATTATTATTTCTGCATTGTCTGTATTGTATTTTTTCCATGTGGGCATCCATGATCTAATGCCCACCTAAATACGCCATTTTAAGATTGTAACCGGAATGGATCAGAATTAAATCCCATAAAATAATTATCAAGACCTTTATACAGTCTTTCATACTGCTAACATTATTGATGTTAAAAACTGTTAAAACTGTTGAAGCATTCAGTAATTGCATGGGAAGCACACATGTCAACTACATTTTTAATTCACCTGTCACTGTTTATAATAAAGTTCACTTATTATTTTCAGGAAATAAAACAATATTTTGTTTTGCAAAATAAAATGTTTGTAAAACACAAAACATATTATTACATGTATTGTATCATAGCTATGATGAATCGCCTCTGATAAACAATATTAAAATGCACCAGTATTTACACAAACCAATAGTCGTAATAAAACCCTCACTTCCTGCCAACACTGAATTTAAGGTAATCTTATTTAATTAAATATAGCATATTTTATTGACTTTTTACAATATTATTGAAATATGAATTGTGGTCTATCCCCACGTTTGAAGTTAACCATAAAGTGGCGTCACCTACCGGGGTTTACGGTGGAACTAATGAATACACCCAACAACGAATGAATATTTTGTACATCGATAAAAGACAGTAAATGTAGTTGTTTGATCACATGACAAGTGTATATGTGTAGAATAGGTGTTGTAGATATATGATGTGAAGTTTGGTGACTGTAGGTGACCGTTATCATGTTTTTTTCGAGGTGCAGGCCTAAACTGCAAAAGTAGTGATTAATATTGTTTCAGACTAGTTTACTGTAATTGGCAGCAGTGACCTATAGAGCGTATTCACGTGACGTCACCAACCGGATGTGCCGCCATTGTGGCGATATCAACCACACTAACACGCCGCCGGCAGTGCCTATTGTCCGTGCTTACTGAACCAAAAAAGAGCTTTTGAACGCGATGGTGAATTACTGTCACGTCTACGGTTGTAGCAACATAGGGAATAGAGAAGTCGATCGTTCGTTCTTTAGGATACCTGCGGTAATTCGGAACCAAGGAGAAGTTTGCGAGGCATTGTCGAGTCGACAGTGGTTGTCCAACCTAAATCAGGATTTCACTGGCAAAAACCTCGGCAATGTCAGAGTGTGTTCTGATCATTTCTTATCAGGTACGTGAAGCAGTAACTTTCTTTTCTCTACGCCAGAATAGGCTACGTGTGGTGTTTCATCTCTCTGTCAAGTTTGAACGGTGAAACGTCCTACCACGACTCCCCCGGCTGGCCTCGGGCTGTAGCCAGCAGGCAAGCATGGGCCTGGGCTGGGAAGAGCCCCGGACCAGGCTTACGCTTATGTCATAATGGCATTGATGCTGTGGCTTATGCTAATCACTTAACGCCATGGCAGTAGATACTGTATACTTAAGAAGTAATCTGTCACATTTTACATATTTGAATTTATATTATGAGTTGTTTGAATTTACCAAGCAAAACATGGAGAATTTTCAGATAGGCATGAATAAATAAAAACTAATGATAATACTTAAGTGTTGTACAAGCCTAGTAGATCTACAGCAGTACTACCAATATTATTTATTTTAATGGCAACTACAGCACACAATTTGCATTATTAAATAAGACATCTTAATCATATTTTTACAGGGAAACCAGCTTCTCTGTATGACGAAACCAACCCAGACTGGGCACCCACTCTTCGGTTGGGTCATGAGAAGTTGAAATCACCCGAAATGCAGCAGAAGCGGCATCATAGATTGGAACAACGGGAAGCAAAGAAAGAAGCAAGAGCTGCTGCTCAGTCATTGTTACCACTGCAACATGTAGATGACGTTGCCTCATCAGCCATCCCAGAGGAGGAAGATGTGTCTGCGGGAACCCAGACCGAAATGGACAGCGTGTTGATGGAGAGAATTACCAGTGAACTGCAAGAGCTAAGATTAGAAAATGTTGCCTTTAAACAGCAAGCTGCTGTGTCAAAACTGACCCTAGAAAATTTGGAAGGGAAATATGATAAAGTCAAATATTTGACAGGTCTGTCATCCTTTATTGTCCTTTCTACACTGTTTACATATATTCTGCCTTTCTTACCAAAGAAAAAATCTATGACATCATTTCAGATGCTTCTCATGACTCTCATGCGACTCCGACTCAATATGGCAGAACAGTTTTTAGCTTATGAATTTTGTGTCTCACAGACCACAATCAGTAGAATTTTTAGTAATGTCATTGATGTTCTCTATCTGAGAACAAAACCATTTGTGTTCTGGCCTGAGAGAGAGGAACTACACAAAACTATGCCAATGCAATTTCAGAGATATTTTGGGAAAAAAGTTGCTGTAATTATAGACTGCTTCGAAATTTTTATTGAACGACCCTCAAACCTCATGGCCAGAGCACAAACATGGTCTTCTTACAAGCATCACAACACAGTGAAGTTTTTGATGGGCATAACACCACAGGGTACAATTTCATTTATTTCAAAGGGTTGGGGTGGTCGAGTGACAGATAAACACATCACAGAGCACTGTGGTTTCTTAAATCATGTTCTTCCAGGTGATGTCATTTTGGCAGACAGAGGATTTGATATTCAAGATATTGTCGGTAGCCAATGTGCAGAAGTAAAAATTCCAGCATTCACTAGGGGGAAAGATCAATTATCCCCTCTTGAAATAGAAATAACACGCAAAATTGCAAACTGCCGCATCCATGTTGAGCGAGTTATAGGATGTGTTCGACAGAAATACACCATACTGGGTAGCACCTTACCAATTGACTACTTTATCACAAAAGATGAAACTGACATGACAATGGTAGATAAAATGTGCCATGTTTGCTGTTCTCTTACAAACTGCTGTGAACCAATAGTCTCATTTGACTGAGAATCACCTGAGTGCACACATGTTTTTTCTAATGAAAAGGGCACCCTTGCACTGATATTTTGTACAGTTATCACACATTAAAACTGTTAGTATTGTTTTGAGTGGAGAGGCCGGCTATTATACGTCTGTAGTTACTAGATAAATGTTCATGACTATAAATATCATGAACTTCATGATAACTTCAATGTTTCATGTTTACAAATAAACAGTCAATTGTTTGTGAAGTTGTAAAACATGACATTTTAACCTGTATTACATTACATCAATACATCCATTGTTAATTTTACTGTCATGTAAATAAATGCTTGCAATGTTGTCTACAGCTGCATGATTGATCACTTTGCAGTTGTTTTCTTTCCACGCTTGAACTGTGGAAGCCTCCTACAATCTGGACAATACCACTTTTTGCTCTTGGGGGCTCTGCTTATCTTGACACACTCAAAGTGAAACCACTTGATATCACAACTGTCATTGTCACACCCCACCATGTCACCTGATTCAACTGTCATTGTCACACCCCACCATGTCACCTGATTCAACTGTCATTGTCACACCCCACCATGTCACCTGATTCAACTGTCATTGTCACACCCCACCATGTCACCTGATTCAACTGTCATTGTCACACCCCACCATGTCACCTGATTCAACTGTCATTGTCACACCCCACCATGTCACCTGATTCAACTGTCATCGTCACACCCCACCATGTCACCTGATTCAACTGTCATTGTCACACCCCACCATGTCACCTGATTCAACTGTCATTGTCACACCCCACCATGTCACCTGATTCAACTGTCATTGTCACACCCCACCATGTCACCTGATTCAACTGTCATTGTCACACCCCACCATGTCACCTGATTCAACTGTCATTGTCACACCCCACCATGTCACCTGATTCAACTGTCATTGTCACACCCCACCATGTCACCTGATTCAACCTGTTCACAATAACAGAAGAGTGCATTGTTGTCACCAGAAGCAAACACATCATTCTTGGTGGTAGTTTTGGCAGGTTTCAAAGTGCTGCAGAGAAATGATGACAAGTCGTTGTTTGGCAGTTTAGAAAACAATCTGGCAACCAGCTCGGATGGGATGGCTGTTTGAAAAATGTGTGATGATTTTGTACAAATCTCTTCCCAAAAGTCATTGTCCAGAGTGATGATTTCAATGTGGATGTCACATTTTGTCCATACTACAAAATAACATAATTCCTTTCTGCAAACACCAAGTTGGGTCTGCACTTGGTAGTAATACGCATGCTTATGGCTTAGTGCTAACTTGTCATCATCTTTTGCAAATAGAACTTTGTGTCAGTGCAGTCTGATAAAGCCTGGTCCTTTTTGCACAAAGGGCACTTAATTTCCAGACAACCTTCTCCACAACAATCACAACTCACCAAACCATCGGGGGAAGCCCCTAAATGAGGTATATCTGGGTTTATGTGGAAACCACTGTCATACACCTCAACATTTTCATGAAGCTTTGTCATTTCTGTTACAAATTTCTCTCGGGCCACTTTCTCGTGCTCACAGCCCCACTGGGTAGCCACTGTGGTAAACTGCACACCCTCCGGATTACAGATTCGTCTAATTAGACCAAGGGCTGGTTGTGCAGGATCAGTGTGGCAAACATATTTAATGTTTGATTCTGTTATCCTGCCAGCCCTAAAGCTATGCCACAACTTTGAGTTGGCCTGATCCCTGGTGGCAGTTTCCACTGCTTCGGCCTGCTCCTGACTTACCGAGATGATCAGGCCCTGACAGTGATTTAGTAGCTCTGCATAATTCATCTCAAAACAGTTCTCATCAACTAGCTGTGTTAACAGGGAAGGGAAGTTATCACTGAGAGATGCTGGTACATAGTCGTCTGAAAAAGGAGACAAACAAGTCAATATTCCTGCCCTCTTACCAGTACCATGCAAATTTTCACAAAAAGCAAGCATGTCCTGCGGCAATGCCACAGGAACATTGACTGCCTTCACACTCTGTGGCCTGACTGTTGGTGTCTGGGGGGAAGAAAGGGATGCGTCCAACAGCTTCTTCTTTGTCTTTGCAGACGTAAAGTCAATGTCACTAACTTCACTGTAAGTAACCCCCTTGATTCCACCTGGCAACAACCAGTAGGCCTTTTCCTCGGTCACTGTTTTGGCATCTCGGATCTTCACTGTTGCTTCGAGAGCAAACAACAGCGCAGCCACGTGTGTACAGGCTTCACCCAGACCTGCCATACAGTCGCAGTGTGCAGCCAAGATGCGTCCTTCTTTCTCAGAAATGATCCAAGGACTGAGTGGTTTGGCTCGGAGTCTTTGAGAATGCATAACCTTTAGGTAAAAAAATAAGATACATTAGTCTTTACAACATAAATTATCATCCAGGACAAAAGTAGCAATAGTATACAGTTTAAAACAATGGAATAGTGGTACTTAAATCAATCAATGATAATATATAACATAGTAAAGTAATTAACAATCTGACTTTGCATATTTGATTATATCTAATTTTTTTAACATTATGTGTATACTTAATCTTGCTGAAAAAACTGAATGAAGTCAGTGTAATTGATTGTGATGTTTGTACAAGACTGGGTGTGAGTATGAACAATTGTTTAAACTGCTCTAGTAACATGGAAGCCTGCAGCTGTGAGTGGAACCTGCAGGGGGTACAACTATTCTTCAATACACAACCAGCCAAGTGCTATCAGAGGACACTTCCAGTCAGGTCTGGGTGATTGTTTGAACAGTCCAGATGTCTCCAGTCAGTGAATATACAAAACTGTCAGATTGAGTAGTGAGGTACAAGTGTATTATGTAAGAGGACTGAGACTGATTTTATCATCCATGCAGTGCAGCAAAACGTTTGAGGTAGAAAATAAACAAGTAACTGATATTTGTTAACTGAAGTATTATGATTTATTGTTTTTTTAGTTAAACAAAGACTGTCAAAGTGTACACACTGTCACTAACATTTAATATATATGCATACATGTATGGCCTTCGTACACCCTAACTTCCCTAAGTCTAAGACAATGACAGGCAGTCCATTTAAATGATTCAAACTTACATTCAAATAAAAATATTATGTTATTATTAATTATACACGGTTAACCGTTAAGGTTCAAACAAATGAACACTCACTTTGGCTGTCACGACACAGAAGTCTTCTTTCACGCAAACCTGTTTCTCCCGGACCCATCCGCACACAAACTGATTGTATGCATCCAATCCTTTGTACGCCCGCAAATCCTCCATTGTATATGGACTCGGTGAAAAGACGAGGTAGTTCACGATGTCGAAATATGTGGTCGACGGCAGAAGCATCACATCGTCGGTCCAATCTGACCGGTCGAATGTGTACGGATCTTCGTTTCCTATAAGCCTTAATTTGTCATCGTATCGCACTCTCTCGGCACCATCCAAAGTATCACGATAACTTGAAACTATGACACTCTGCTTGCTAGCTGCCATGTCATGGAAATGATATAAGTTAATTGCTATGTATAATAAATAAAGGGATGACACGCACAAGTCGTAACACGCGGTTTGTTGTTGCGGTAGTTATCGCCAACATGGCCACACATCCGGGGACTAGCGGATATCGTGACGTCAGTGCATACCCTCTTATTAGAGCGTATTCACGTGACGTCACCAACCGGATGTGCCGCCATTGTGGCAATATCAACCACACTAACACGCCGCCGGCAGTGCCTATTGTCCGTGCTTACTGAACCAAAAAAGAGCTTTTGAACGCGATGGTGAATTACTGTCACGTCTACGGTTGTAGCAATATAGGGAATAGAGAAGTCGATCGTTCGTTCTTTAGGATACCTGCGGTAATTCGGAACCAAGGAGAAGTTTGCGAGGCATCGTCGAGTCGACGGAGGCGACAGTGGTTGTCCAACCTAAATCAGGATTTCACTGGCAAAAATCTCGGCAATGTCAGAGTGTGTTCTGATCATTTCTTATCAGGTACGTGAAGCAGTAACTTTCTTTTCTCTACGCCAGAATAGGCTACGTGTGGTGTTTCATTTCTCTGTCAAGTTTGAACGGTGAAACGTCCTACCACGACTCCCCCGGCTGGCCTCGGGCTGTAGCCAGCAGGCAAGCATGGGCCTGGGCTGGGAAGAGCCCCGGACCAGGCTTACGCTTATGTCATAATGGCATTGATGCTGTGGCTTATGCTAATCACTTAACGCCATGGCAGTAGATACTGTATACTTAAGAAGTAACCTGTCACATTTTACATATTTGAATTTATATTATGAGTTGTTTGAATTTACCAAGCAAAACATGGAGTATTTTCAGATAGGCATGAATAAATAAAAACTAATGATAATACTTAAGTGTTGTACAAGCCTAGTAGATCTACAGCAGTACTACCAATATTATTTATTTTAATGGCAACTACAGCACACAATTTGCATTATTAAATAAGACATCTTAATCATATTTTTACAGGGAAACCAGCTTCTCTGTATGACGAAACCAACCCAGACTGGGCACCCACTCTTCGGTTGGGTCATGAGAAGTTGAAATCACCCAAAATGCAGCAGAAGCGGCATCATAGATTGGAACAACGGGAAGCAAAGAAAGAAGCAAGTGCTGCTGCTCAGTCATTGTTACTACTGCAACATGTAGATGACGTTTCCTCATCAGCCATCCCAGAGGAGGAAGATGTGTCTGCGGGAACCCAGACCGAAATGGACAGCGTGTTGATGGAGAGAATTACCAGTGAACTGCAAGAGCTAAGATTAGAAAATGTTGCCTTTAAACAGCAAGCTGCTGTGTCAAAACTGACCCTAGAAAATTTGGAAGGGAAAGATGATAAAGTCAAATATTTGACAGGTCTGTCATCCTTTATTGTCCTTTCTACACTGTTTACATATATTCTGCCTTTCTTACCAAAGAAAAAATCTATGACATCATTTCAGATGCTTCTCATGACTCTCATGCGACTCCGACTCAATATGGCAGAACAGTTTTTAGCTTATGAATTTTGTGTCTCACAGACCACAATCAGTAGAATTTTTAGTAATGTCATTGATGTTCTCTACCTGTGAACAAAACCATTTGTGTTCTGGCCTGAGAGAGAGGAACTACACAAAACTATGCCAATGCAATTTCAGAGATATTTTGGGAAAAAAGTTGCTGTAATTATAGACTGCTTCGAAATTTTTATTGAACGACCCTCAAACCTCATGGCCAGAGCACAAACATGGTCTTCTTACAAGCATCACAACACAGTGAAGTTTTTGATGGGCATAACACCACAGGGTACAATTTCATTTATTTCAAAGGGTTGGGGTGGTCGAGTGACAGATAAACACATCACAGAGCACTGTGGTTTCTTAAATCATGTTCTTCCAGGTGATGTCATTTTGGCAGACAGAGGATTTGATATTCAAGATATTGTCGGTAGCCAATGTGCAGAAGTAAAAATTCCAGCATTCACTAAGGGGAAAGATCAATTATCCCCTCTTGAAATAGAAATAACACGCAAAATTGCAAACTGCCGCATCCATGTTGAGCGAGTTATAGGATGTGTTCGACAGAAATACACCATACTGGGTAGCACCTTACCAATTGACTACTTAATCACAAAAGATGAAACTGACATGACAATGGTAGATAAAATGTGCCATGTTTGCTGTTCTCTTACAAACTGCTGTGAACCAATAGTCTCATTTGACTGAGAATCACCTGAGTGCACACATGTTTTTTCTAATGAAAAGGGCACCCTTGCACTGATATTTTGTACAGTTATCACACATTAAAACTGTTAGTATTGTTTTGAGTGGAGAGGCCGGCTATTATACGTCTGTAGTTACTAGATAAATGTTCATGACTATAAATATCATGAACTTCATGATAACTTCAATGTTTCATGTTTACAAATAAACAGTCAATTGTTTGTGAAGTTGTAAAACATGACATTTTAACCTGTATTACATTACATCAATACATCCATTGTTAATTTTACTGTCATGTAAATAAATGCTTGCAATGTTGTCTACAGCTGCATGATTGATCACTTTGCAGTTGTTTTCTTTCCACGCTTGAACTGTGGAAGCCTCCTACAATCTGGACAATACCACTTTTTGCTCTTGGGGGCTCTGCTTATCTTGACACACTCAAAGTGAAACCACTTGATATCACAACTGCCATTGTCACACCCCACCATGTCACCTGATTCAACCTGTTCACAATAACAGAAGAGTGCATTGTTGTCACCAGAAGCAAACGAATCATTCTTGGTGGTAGTTTTGGCAGGTTTCAAAGTGCTGCAGAGAGATGATGACAAGTCGTTGTTTGGCAGTTTAGAAAAAAATATGGCAACCAGCTCGGGTAGAATGGCTGTTTGAAAAATGTGTGATGATTTTGTACAAATCTCTTCCCAAAAGTCATTGTCCAGAGTGATGATTTCAATGTGGATGTCACATTTTGTCCATACTACAAAATAACAGAATTCCTTTCTGCAAACACCAAGTTGGGTCTGCACTTGGTAGTAATACGCATGCTTATGGCTTAGTGCTAACTTGTCATCATCTTTTTGCAAATAGAACTTTGTGTCAGTGCAGTCTAATAAAGCCTGGTCCTTTTTGCACAAAGGGCACTTAATTTCCAGACAACCCTCTCCACAACAATCACAACTCACCAAACCATCGGGGGAAGCCCCTAAATGAGGTATATCTGGGTTTATGTGGAAACCACTGTCATACACCTCAAAATTTTCATGAAGCTTTGTCATTTCTGTTAAAAATTTCTCTCGGGCCACTTTCTCGTGCTCACAGCCCCACTGGGTAGCCACTGTGGTAAACTGCACACCCTCCGGATTACATATTCGTCTAATTAGACCAAGGGCTGGTTGTGCAGGATCAGTGTGGCAAACAGATTTAATGTTTGATGCTGTTATCCTGCCAGCCCTAAAACTATGCCACAACTTTGAGTTGGCCTGATCCCTGGTGGCAGTTTCCACTGCTTCGGCCTGCTCCTGACTTACCGAGATGATCAGGCCCTGACAGTGATTTAGTAGCTCTGCATAATTAATCTCAAAACAGTTCTCATCAACTAGCTGTGTTAACAGGGAAGGGAAGTTATCACTGAGAGATGCTGGTACATAGTCGTCTGAAAAAGGAGACAAACAAGTCAATATTCCTGCCCTCTTACCAGTACCATGCAAATTTTCACAAAAAGCAAGCATGTCCTGCGGCAATGCCACAGGAACATTGACTGCCTTCACACTATGTGGCCTGACTGTTGGTGTCTGGGGGGAAGAAAGGGATGCGTCCAACAGCTTCTTCTTTGTCTTTGCAGACGTAAAGTCAATGTCACTAACTTCACTGTAAGTAACCCCCTTGATTCCACCTGGCAACAACCAGTAGGCCTTTTCCTCGGTCACTGTTTTGGCATCTCGGATCTTCACTGTTGCTTCGACAGCAAACAACAGCGCAGCCACGTGTGTACAGGCTTCACCCAGACCTGCCATACAGTCGCAGTGTGCAGCCAAGATGCGTCCTTCTTTCTCAGAAATGATCCAAGGACTGAGTGGTTTGGCTCGGAGTCTTTGAGAATGCATAACCTTTAGGTAAAAAAATAAGATACATTAGTCTTTACAACATAAATTATCATCCAGGACAAAAGTAGCAATAGTATACAGTTTAAAACAATGGAATAGTGGTACTTAAATCAATCAATGATAATATATAACATAGTAAAGTAATTAACAATCTGACTTTGCATATTTGATTATATCTAATTTTTTTAACATTATGTGTATACTTAATCTTGCTGAAAAAACTGAATGAAGTCAGTGTAATTGATTGTGATGTTTGTATAAGACTGGGTGTGAGTATGAACAATTGTTTAAACTGCTTTAGTAACATGGAAGCCTGCAGCTGTGAGTGGAACCTGCAGGGGGTACAACTATTCTTCAATACACAACCAGCCAAGTGCTATCAGAGGACACTTCCAGTCAGGTCTGGGTGATTGTTTGAACAGTCCAGATGTCTCCAGTCAGTGAATATACAAAACTGTCAGATTGAGTAGTGAGGTACAAGTGTATTATGTAAGAGGACTGAGACTGATTTTATCATCCATGCAGTGCAGCAAAACGTTTGAGGTAGAAAATAAACAAGTAACTGATATTTGTTAACTGAAGTATTATGATTTATTGTTTTTTTAGTTAAACAAAGACTGTCAAAGTGTACACACTGTCACTAACATTTAATATATATGCATACATGTATGGCCTTCGTACACCCTAACTTCCCTAAGTCTAAGACAATGACAGGCAGTCCATTTAAATGATTCAAACTTACATTCAAATAAAAATATTATGTTATTATTAATTATACACGGTTAACCGTTAATGTTCAAACAAGTGAACACTCACTTTGGCTGTCACGACACAGAAGTCTTCTTTCACGCAAACCTGTTTCTCCCGGACCCATCCGCACACAAACTGATTGTATGCATCCAATCCTTTGTACGCCCGCAAATCCTCCATTGTATATGGACTCGGTGAAAAGACGAGGTAGTTCACGATGTCGAAATATGTGGTCGACGGCAGAAGCATCACATCGTCGGTCCAATCTGACCGGTCGAATGTGTACGGATCTTCGTTTCCTATAAGCCTTAATTTGTCATCGTATCGCACTCTCTCGGCACCATCCAAAGTATCACGATAACTTGAAACTATGACACTCTGCTTGCTAGCTGCCATGTCATGGAAATGATATAAGTTAATTGCTATGTATAATAAATAAAGGGATGACACGCACAAGTCGTAACACGCGGTTTGTTGTTGCGGTAGTTATCGCCAACATGGCCACACATCCGGGGACTAGCGGATATCGTGACGTCAGTGCATACCCTCTATAGAGTCAAACCAATCAATGGAATTGATATTACCTAATCATGCAGCGTCACACTACGTTTATACCAATGTTTCTCGAACACCTTACGTATGACTATACTTTGTTTAAGAGCAACTTTAATAAACGTTTAAAATATACCAGCCAATGTATATGAAGTATTCTCCTTTGTATGGTGTATGTGTGACAACGTTTGCAGCAGTAATTCATCTGTCGAGTCTACGTGCAGAAATGACCGCACACAATCTCCTTCGCCCGCGCACGCACGCACGCACGCTCCCACGCACGCAAGCACGCATGTACGTACGTATATGTAGCTAAACAGGTATGTCAGACACACAGGCCTATACATTCGGAATCGAGTTGAAAAGATATAATAGCTACTGAAGCCACAGCCGTGTTGCGATGTTCTCATGCGCAGCTGAGCGTTAAAATGTCGCCATTCCTACACCAACCGAACGTTGTAGCGTCAACAAAAAGAAGTGCACTAAAACTGCAACAAGATGAAGAAAAAACTCCGAATAGTATTTTCCATCGTTAATTTAGATTACTGACCATCCTTTGTTAACACAGTTATTGAACATACTTCGTCAATTAATTTTGTCCATCGTGAAGAAGGTTAGGTGATATTTAAATTAGTCAGTCTAATAAAAAAGGCATACTTTTACATTTGTCATATTTCTCGAAGAACCACTTTGGACCTTTTTGCCGAATTTTTACCGGACCCGGACAAAAATAATTCAATAGTTGGATTATATATATATTACAAAAGCTAAATTAATTAGCATATCTGTGAACGTACCAGTATGTCGTAATGACTTGTTAGAGTCTGCACGAAATGAACGATAACGTCGATTTGAGGAGGCACATTTTAAATGTCCTCCACTTGGAGACTGTTTTTTCTCCAGGTTGTTAGCAGAGAACCTCACATGTCATGAAGACAGTATGAACGTCATACTGTCTTCGCACTACTCAAAGACAATTGAAGCAAAGACCACAGGCAGTGTTTATGCTTCCAGGCAGGCAATTCAGTCTAACATTAGATCCAGATACTGTTCAACAAAGACCGGTAACGGGAGCTGTTGTATCCCGGCAGGCAGTGCCAGTATTTCCTTCAGCGTCCGCCTGATTGCACGGCGACACACATGCATGGGTTCAGCGGGCGAGTTGAGGCGGTATAGCGGTAACAGTGGTTGGTATAGTGGGGATATAAGCCGAACGCGACTAGGTGGCAGCGGTCGGAAGGCGACGCGACGGAAGTGACGCGGTTCCCGACGGTGATGGCTAGCCGCCTGATGGAGCAACAGAAGTAGCGTAGGCACAGCTTTAGTTCGATATCCTTACGGTGTTGCTTCGTGAGGTCGCACGCCCGCCGATATATGTTAGAGTTGTGCGTGCGCCAGAAGACTGCCGCGTTCAGCTTCGTCACGATTACGTAGAGTGGATGCTATAGGAAGAAACAGGAAACATGCAATGCCCTATTCAAAATCGATAATTCCGCAAAGAATAAGTTATAAGTATTGCATATGTGTTGTGTTTCACTGATATAAGAAGTTTGAAAGCTGTCATGAATCGTTGGTATGCAATGACAGAATGCTAGAGCTGTTTCATAACTTGATATATTCACACGATGCACACGTTAATATCATCGTTGGTGTGTAACTCAAAATAACCCGGTAATTTCCGGACCTCACCTGGAAGTAGAGGCTAATGATTTGATGAGCATGCCCAGCTCGCATCGGGTCCGCGCCGTAGCGAAGAAGAAGCAACACGGCGGGGGCGTTGATTGAGTGACAAGCGAGGAGTAGTGGGGTACTAACCCTGCTCGAGAATATCGGCAACTCGACAAATGGCACCTTGGAGTAGTAACTTGTGTATGACGGTTGCTGGCAGTCGGTGACGGGATACTCGCCCAGCTGAACCGGTACAATATGATGCTAGCTGCTTGCGACAATTAAGAAATACTCCAACACCTCCAGGTAGCGTTGACAGATCGTCCCGAACGTGTGCATGTTCTGGAAGGGATATATGATCGGGTCGATGTCAAACGAGAATGTGAGCGGGTCGAGGAAGATATCGAAGCGATCGAGGCCTCCGTTGTAGAGGAACATCGACATTAGTATGTCCGCCAGCAGTTCCGGCTCGTCGTCAATGTTGTACTTCTGGCATATGTGCGCCGCTAGGACGATCACCGGATGTGTGGTGCACACGTGATCATCACTAGTTGCCGTTGTGGACGCTAGCTGTGACGTCGATTGAAACGGACGACATCGCCAATCACTGTCGTTACAACTTACTTGTAGTTGCCGCTTGCTTTTATGTAGCGATAAAGCGAGTTCTTGATCCTGCTCACTCGAACGCTCCGACGGGAGCATTCCGGCCCCTTGAGACTGAGTAAATCTTCGAAGATGTTTGACGACATTTGAGGAGTCTCTATCAGCCAAACAAGGACAGGTCCTGCGGTTTGCCGACATCTGCACGCGGTGATAGTGCAGCGTGACGTCTTCATGCAAACGACGGCGCGCAAACGTAACGCTTTAGTTGGTGATGGCGCTAAAATAACTAAGCAATCATACCATATCTTCTCTTGCATGTGATAAGTGTGAAGTCGCATTGTGTTATTATATACCTCTGTTTGTTTGTGGCTTTCGAGAAACGTTAATAGATGAGAGGAATTGACGTGTTTTATAGAACGCATTTAATTGCAATTAAATTATAAGCAAAGTTAAAATAAGCTTATCCAATTATAATAAAAGTATGTTCGTAACTATATTTCAAATCCGTTGTAGGACGTATAGGAGCAGACTGTGACAATAAATGCTGGAGAGTCGATTTGTTTCTCGTAAGTTACCTTTGTTGAAAAAATCACAAAGCTGTCAATTTGTAATGCAGTTGGATGCACCAGTCGTTTGTAAAAGGTGTGCACCGTTCGATTTTATCGGATACCACTAAACGGCGAGAACATTATGAAATTGACCTCAGCTATCAATCGCATGAACTGGATGTCCAACGAACACATATGACACACACATATATATATATATATATATATATATATATATAACTGCCCCGTCAGACATCGCCATTCGACACGGCTGAGGGCACGACGCATCTCGACATCCACACCGATTACAGTGTAACTAAAATTATCCTAAACATAACTGATTTCAACCATAACTGCTTATAATAATAATCTTTTTAATGAATAATAAAAAATTAGCTAACTTTTCATTCTCGTCGTCTGACTTGTTCCAATGATTACTTCAACTTCAACCATAGCTAACTAAAATAATACCTTATAATAATCTTAACCTAATTAATAAGGACATTTCACACTAACTATTTTTGTGTCACCATTTCCTCTGTCGGAGCTGGTAGACACCTCAAAACAAATGCTGATGATTTTATTTTCATCAAACCAGTGCGATGTTGAACAATGTTTGTGTTGAAACTCACTAAAAAAGTGGCCAGAAAGGCCCATGTCCGTAACGGTAACATTTCGAACAAGGTGTCCGTCCGTGCTGCGGGTCATGAGTACATCCAACGAGTGTCCTTTCCTGTGGGTAGGCCCGCGAACATGCAACACCATTTATGGGACATTCACAGAATTGATCAGTCGCCGTGCATCAACATTTGGAGCGTTGTCAATATGAAAGTTCAAATCTCACATGATAGTCAGAGGTCCAGGTTTTATGGCATGGTCGTCCATGAAACGGTCTCATTCTTCAAAAAACACAGTTGTTGACAAGCCATTTTTTACTGATGGCGGCGGGCGGTAAATGGCAACGATTCTCATGGATGACGTAGGTGTTATGAATAATTATTTATTCCCCTCGCCTGATTATCACACTAACTATTTATTCCCGTCATCTGATTGGTTCCAACGCTTACGCTATGACTAACGTCAACCATAACTAACTCAAACCGTAGCTAATTATAATAATGACATTAATACAGTGACCCGGGAACGAAATTCATATTTTCGCCGCCGCCAATGTTCACATCTTCCTTCACCTTCTGGCTGTCTCGGTTGGCTCGATTGTGACATCGGAAGCCGGAGGGGGGCAGAACATTTACATTTCCACCTGCCATTGACGGTCGCCACAAAAATAAACATCGTTCACATTTAATGGGGGGGGGGCCGGACGTATGTCTGTCCCTGAGAAATTCCACGGGCAACTGTCCCTTGCCCCCCCCCCCGTTCCCGCGTCTATGCATTAATATGTTATGATATTTCACACTAACTATTTATTCCCGTTGCCTAATTGGATTCAACGATTACGAACTCGACCTTAGTGTATAGGATGATTACTAAAGGTAACTTATTTACTTGGGTGGTCAACTATAATAACGGTAGTGTTTTGACATTGGGTAGTGTCTTGGGAGTACGTTGGGATAGTGTTTTGAACTTAACTGTAGTGTTTTGAAGGTACGCTCCTCGATGTAGATTATAAACAGCACTGGGCTGAGGCTGTTTTGTAGCACCTTGATGGGTGCTTATTGTAGTCACGAATGACGGACACTCATCCACCGATATGCGTGGTTAATCTACGACTTTTATGACCAAACTAGGGTCATGTTGGAACAAATTGCAACATAAGCAAATCTTACAGTTTTGAAAGCAAGCATACATCCTAGATAATATATCAAAAGTATATAGCTCAACAAATTAGGGAACATTGTCAAAATTACGCAAGTTTATATTGGGCCCCCTCAATAGCTTTTACCTGCGATTTTGTGACGATTTTAATTTCGGGACAAAGATTGAGCAAGATGATGTTTCTGTAAACCTCAAGTAATCCATATGCGTGTATGTAAATACGCACAAATTATATTCAGAGGTCAAAACAACATACATCGACATTAAAATAGTTTAACGTTGCATTAGGTTTTCAATGAAATCCTTATTGGTATCAAAATATGCACGAATTACTTGTCCAGTTCGTCTCCTACATAACATGGTTATGGTCAGCGTAATTATAAGTATGTTACTCCAATGGGCATGTATCGTACACATAACATAGCGCAGGTACATCTAAAGAGGAACATTGAGTATAATAATTATAATAGCCCCCTTGATATAAGGTCTACATATAAAAACACGAATCTAGCTGATAAGCTTAATTGACGAAAAATTGACGTATTCTCTCCATGTAATCTGCATTACCATATGAATATCCTTCTGTCATAAGCATTGACCGTATACGTAACATAACACAAATTTATGTTATCATTGCGCATAATAATTATAATGAACCCTTCCGTGTAAGGCCAACACATGTACATACGTGAATCTCAAGAGCCCAAGAAAGTAAGTAGTTATATGCCGCAGTACCCAGTCCTTTGGACTGCTCAAAGCACTTGATCCTTTACTTCTGACATTCTTGTTTAATCGAATACCATCGAGACTTCTCTGGGAAGCATTCAGCCACTCTGCAGTTTATGCGCGAAGAGTATTCGTATACAAATATCCGTCACTGCCTATGCCCAGGGGATCAGTCATATAGCTGAGAGAACTGGAGCAACATAGAGTGAACGAACTTTCTCTGATTCGACACGGCGGCAAAGGATTCGAAACCGAGTTATCTCGATTATTAGTCCACTGCGCTCCATAAAAAACGTAATTGAGGTAAAATCGCTGTATTACGTAGTCATTAATATCACATGTAACTGACGATTGTTGTCGTAACTCTAGACTGTGTTTGAATACTCTGTGCCACGGAATGACGTGCAAGGTGCGAGTGATGTGTTTACAAAAAGTCTCATCATTTGAATTTTCAACTCTTCAATGACGGTTGGAAGTATCTCCATCAGCTTGTCTCGTCTGATGTATCAAATGCTCGGCTCATGTCTATGCTAAGAATCTCGACTGCGAAGCGATATTTCTGTGCTTTGGCACACAACCACCGATACCTGAGCACTACGTCAACCGTACTTCGACTATGGAATCCACAATGCTCGTTCTGCTGGAAAGAGTCAACATTGTAAAGATTGGAACATTACAAATAATTATGTATGTCCATGAATTGCAACAGACTGTGCTCCCTCCCCCGCCAATAGAAGGGTTTTGCTTACAGACACAAGCGACAGACGAGCTATTCACGAAGAATCGATCACACACCTGGGCAAACGATTCACGTGTCGTGCGCACATGTAACGCCATTTGGTATCGAAGAGAACCAAGCTCGTCGTTCTTCCCGGTTTTAATTAGAGGATTGTACGTGGATATCCCGCCATCGAAAACTACTTAATGGTACATAACCCGTTTCATACATTACAACATTTGAAAAAAAAATGCAGCGCTGTTACGCAATTGTCAAGCAGTCAACAAGAGAATAGTACAGAAAGCACACCCTAAGGATACGGACGGTTGTCAACGAATGTCACAAGTGCATTGGGTAAGTCACTGTTGCGAATTACTTCATGTTGTATATCCAAGGTCATGACATGATGTGAATATTTGTGTGTGTGCACGAGTATGCGCGTGTCTGCTCATATCGGTGCGCGTCTCTGCATACCTGTATGTGTCTGTGCGTGCATGCGCGAGCCTGCGCGTACCTGTGCTTGGAGGCGCGTGCCCGTGCGTGCCCGTGCGTGACGTGCGTGCCCGAGCGTGCCCGTGCGTGCCTTTGCATGCCTGTGCGTGTCTGTGCATGCCTGTGCGTGTCTGTACGTGTCTGTGACCAACTTGCAGCAAACCAAAATTGTACCGAACACATCGATCGGAAAACAAATTTAATTTTAACTCCCGATGATGTCAAATGTGACGGAGAGAAATTGAATGCTGTATTTGTCTAAATTTGAATAACAAATAATAATATCTTGTGAACACGGACAGTCATTCGTATACACAATCACATGGTTTACCCCGGTTCAGTTCATTTATAAAACATAACTGAAACTAATTCTATGCGATGCGTCTCGGGTGATTAGTACCCCTGGAGGATGGTGAACAGAACCATTGCCACACATTGTGTTTGAGTTGACACAAACCCTTTGACATTTACTGTTGACAATGCTAATAGAATGTGTTTCAGGTTGGTGTGAACATTTTGTTGTTTTCATGTTTGTTCTATTAACAATGAAGCTGGCTTCTTACGCTCCGCGAGTAGAGCAGTGTGAGGCATTTGCCTTCCATGTAGGATTTCATGATGGAATTTTGATTCTTGTTCAGCTCCAGCAGTTGTTTAAAATAACTGATGTTTTTACTGATGCAAAATTAGTGCTTAACAGAAAGGCGACGCTTTCATCTTTTTGGTATCTAAAATTTGCTTGGACTCAATTCGGAACATGCATATTTCTTTTCCATTGACGTATTTTGTAACCAATAAAATTGTAGGTTTTCAGAACGATATGAATAATTACCTTCTTTAAGAAAAAAAAATCAATTTTCGGACACATCCGATATGTTATTCATTTGACAATTGAAATGTAATTTTCCTTGTATGGAAACCTATTAAAAGTAGGTCTAAACTTGAACAATTGATGTATTATTGTTTATTGTTAGTTAAACATGTACTTTATTCTAGTAATTTATCATTTGATCTTGTACTTTATTCTTTATTCTAGTTCTTATGTACCATGACAGATAGCCCTAGGGTCTTTTTCAAAAAGAATGTCCTTTTAGGGGGTAAGCAGGTCAGTGTTATGAAGCATTACAAACTGGTGGGGGACTCAAAATCTAAATTTAGCGTAACATATTATAAGGATGGAGCCAACCAATGTTACACGCACGAACGTACACATGTCACGTGGGATTACAGCCACTCCTGATTAGCATGTGAATGTTGATATTATATTCAGGAAATATATGGCTTTTCCGCGATTGAAATTGTCATGCGCCGATAAAATGTCGTATAGCTCTACGCCAACGAGCGCTCAGTTTTGATGCTTCTGTTAGATGAGTGCAGCATTTGACAGGAGAGATAAAGCCAATTCTCCTGCAATTACACGTCAAAGACTTTTCGAACACGGACATTTTTCATGGTTCGATGCATCAGATCAGCACGTTGTTTCAATTACTGCTGAACATTCTAAGCATAGCGTAAATGCGTCCTACAATCCTGATATGGTCGCTTGCCAACACGTAGTTATCCAATTTAGCTTCTATTACGTAACAAACACTGCCGAGCGGGCGCTTCTATCAATGCACCTAGAAATGTGTAAACGCGTGATAGTTGTATGTTGACCGACCAGTGTTAAACAATCGATAGTTCTAATGTGGAAGGAGCGCAGTTGCCACGTTTGTGCAAAGCAAAATCGTTCTTCAGGTGAAGCAGTTCCAGTTAAACTGGGATTCGTGCGTATTGTAACATCGCCAGATAGTCGGACAAAACAGACGTCTAGCAGGGTTTGCATTTCGCGGATGGTTGGCGCAGAACCACGCCCTGTGGAAGGTTGGTTAGTAGATGTCATGATATTTAGATCAACACGCGCGAGATTATGGACAAAGCAGACACATAGTTATTCAGACGCAGAGACAGACAGTCAGACAGAAACACATATACATACAGACAGCCAGACAGATTTAGATACACGCACTATATTGTGACGTCCATTGAACATCTTGACAGTCTCAATACAGATATGCATACGCTTTTTCGATTAATTAGATTATTATACAATTATCAAAGTATTATAAATAAATGTTATTGTATCGTTACTTACCACACACTTATATGTAATAGTTGAAATATTTATTAACGAAACATACCACGGGGGAGTAAACTAGCCATATCCCACCGTGGCTACAGACGTAATCATTTATAATTAGAAACATTTGTTCTCACTTCAACACTCCCTGTTTCCAATTCACCGTCATTACTGTACTGTACTTTACAGTACTGTACTGTACTGTACTGTACTGTACTTGAACCGTTGTTATGATATGTATGGCACGGGGCCACTGGATCGTTGTAGCATTTAAAGCACTTGATCAAGCATACAATGTGTATATGAAAACCTATTATCTATAGTATTTATTGTCATGTTATTGCGAATATATGCACGTTTGTTTTGCACATATGATATGATAACAATTTCTTCACACTGTTGATCTCACAAACAATCAATCGGCGCCGTCATTGTGTGCGCCATCTTGTGATTCATCTATTCTAATAACATGACTATCCATGAATCTGCATAGATAAGAATACATGTAATAGTAATACTATTTCCATGTTATTGCGATTATATACACGTATGTGTTTCACGCATGATAACAATGTATTAACATTGTTGATCTAAAACAAACAATCGACCAATCGGCGCTGGCACTCTGTCCGCCATCTTGGAGTTGATCACTTCCGTCATAGAGCATAGATCAGAATATATATAATAGATTAGTAATATTATTTACGCCGCGTATACATAAGTTTACTGCATCATATCATGTAACATAACATATGACCACAGTTTTAGCACCATTCTAACGAATCAATAACTTCACTAGGTGTAGATATGCAAGATTAATTAAAGTGAAGTTCACACCACAAATCCGCCGGTTTCTGTTGGGCAGGGTTTAAAAGCAGGTAAATGTTATATTTTAATTGCAGCTTGACGTGCTCAATATATAGGGTTATATCAAACCGGTTATGGGAAAGCCGGACGGCCTGGGATCCGATATATACTCTCCCCTGCAGGGTACTTCCACACGGTGTGGGTCAGCTGTGAGAGATAAGGCTGTGACACTACTCTCCAGGGTAGTGTTGTAAGGAGCTCCCGAAGCGAGATCCCGAGCCGATCATTGGTACAGTTAGCTCTGTATCATAGGCAGTACGACTCCAGTGTCTCCCACTTCCCGATTCTCTCTTTTGTCTTGCAAAAATAAACTTAATTGTTACAGTACTGGGCCATTTTCAAGACCTGAAAAGTAACTGAATAACATGGACTTAATGTACCACATAGTATTTCACTACGTTTTGTTTTTTGAGGAATGGTGCCAAGCCCCGAAAGCAGCATTATTATAATTCATATATCATCTGACATAACATATAGCCAAAGTTTTAATACCATACTTTAGTAGATATAAATATGTAAGATTAATTAAAGTTGAAGTTCACACCACAATTTAGTCTGTCTGTGTCTGCCAGGGTATAAAAGCAGGTAAATTGTATATACTGGTTGTGACTTGATGTGCGCCAACATTAATAGGATTATATATTATGTGGTATGGATGTCCACACCGGTTTGGAACGCCGGGGCTTAGGGGCCGATATAATTCTCCTTTGAGGTGTCACTACCAACCCGTAGTTGGTCAGCTGTGATGGATCAGGCTGTGACAAATCTTCGAAAGACACCGATGCGTGTCCCGAGCTTATACTTAATACAGTTTGTTCTGTACTATAAGCAGTATGGCACCAGTGTCTCCCATTTCCTGATCTCTATTTTGTCTTGCTTGGTGCCATGCATGTTTTTTTTAATTATTATTATTACTATTATTATTATGAATGCTGCAATTGATATGTTAGTACTCCAGAATACTTTAAAATCTCTGAAAGCGGGATTAATATAATTAATTGATGTGATAGTTGTGGACTTGCTACACATAACATAAATTTAAATAAATTATAACTAATCTTATGGCTACTTCATACTTATGTTCCTACGTAGATTAAAATTCATGTTTTGATATATCATCTGATAATTATGCAAGTATTTCGCTGACATATTGTGGCCAGATACGATGCGAAAACATAGTTGTAGCATTCAAATTCTACAGTGTCTAATTAAAATCACACAACACAAAAATATTAGCATAATGCTTGTGTGAGTATATTCGTTGACGTATACGCTGTCCATTTTTAAGGTGTCATTTGACATAAGGAAAACAGAACAACTAAAAATAATGTTCTATATTGATAAATGCTACAACATGTGCCAGTGTAACATGTAACGGTCATACATACTTCGCTGTTACTACTAGGATACATGTGCACATCTTTTTATTTCCTATTTTCTGAACAAAACAGACACTACGTGAGTTTTGGACAGCCATTTTGACTGAGCGCGATTCCACGGAAGAAATGTTCAAACAACAGTTGGCAGCCTAGTCCATAGAAAAGTGGGTTTATATGTTTGTTCGCATTGTGTCTGTGTATTGTATTACACATTTTTGTGAGATGATATACATTTATTAGTAACAATAGAAATTACATTTTTTACTGATTGCTAGGTGTTACAGTCTGTGTTGGAAAATAAATGGGCCAGGCCACGGAAAATGTTCCCATTCCAAATTTTGGTGAACAAATTAAAATGTGTTCTAATACCAATACTGATAACAACAACATAAAATATAAAGTAGTATTCTTAAAATCATAGTAATTGGTTGATACGAGTATATCTACACAATATATATACATATTGTTGGTGGTATGTTATAAGAGTAACACTTTGAGAAAAAACCCATCATCATCAGCAAAGTAGATATGATGTCCGTCACTCACTTTCAACAGAAACGGTTGTGACTATCAATATAATTATTTGTCATCATAATGAAAGCTCACAAGCAGATGAATTCACCATGGACTAAGAGATAAACGTTCATTAGTTAGTTCGTAATTAAACAATATGTCTGACATGAGGTGAACGTCCGTCAAAATATCAGTCGGCGCTAAAACATATACAAATACCTACAATTGTGATGCACATGTGCGTCTTTGTAGACGAAAATTGTAGACACTGTGCAACTTATGCACAATTTTTATAATAATGTGCAAGTAGTATGTAGGCGTTTTTGGATGAGCATCCTGCGGTGTTTAAGCGATATTAGGGAGGTTTCGAAAGCCTCCCCCCTGAGCAAAGTGAGCCTCCTCCTGAGCAAAGTGAGCAGTCACGTGACCTGCGCCTCCTAGCGGAAAGAAGTGTACCTAAGCGTCCGTAGTGCCATCTAGTGCTAAGCAGCCGTAGTACTATCTATATCTAGCGACTCGGTCTTTAAAACATGTGATGTATGTATGTATGTATGAAGAATTAGTACTAAGGGAATAACTAGTAACAACCACAGTTTGAAAGTTGATTAGGTTGTTAATGATAACGAGGCGTGTAGAGAGGTATTAGTTGTGCATGAATGTACGTGTATGAGAGGAGAGAGAGGATGTGCGTGTGTGAAAGAACTAACGAAACACAAGAGTATATACGAGTATACATGTATTTTATTAATGAATGATACAGAATTAAATTAACGATCGATCATCTCGGCATCCCAGTCTTCGATCTCGGCATCCCAGTCTTCCTCCATCAGGGAAGGAACAGGGTCTGCGTCAAAGGGAGGTCGTGTCTCCAGAAGCTCACGTAGCACGTGGCAGAATAAGTAGGAATGATTATCACGGAGCTCTTCCTCTCTGAAAACATATATGAAATGTTTGATATATATATATATATATATATATATATATACATATTAATACGACCATCCAGCGACACCGACTATCCGACGACAATTTGAAATTACATTTTATATATATATAAGTGCATCAAGAGGTGTGATGTTGTAGTTGTAGGCAATATTTGTTATTTGAAATTCATTTGTGTCCATATGATGACTTTAATACAACTTTTGTATCTTTCCGGTGTCGCTGTATAGTCACCCGTCAAAGTGTATGCAAAATATCGACCATATAGCGACACGGTCTGTATCACTAAATGCGACTATGGAGCGACATCTTAATTTCGCTTGTAATGTGCATTTCGCTTGCTATTTAAACGGCTTCGAAATGTCCTGATTAACCTATACTAATTAGGAAAACATGAATACGCTTTTATAACAATAACGATAACTGGTTTTAGAACACGTTTACATTTCATGCGCTGTATCTTTCCGGTGTCGCTGTATAGTCACCCGTCAAAGTGTATGCAAAATATCGACCATATAGCGACACGGTCTGTATCACTAAATGCGACTATGGAGCGACATCTTAATTTCGCTTGTAATGTGCATTTCGCTTGCTATTTAAACGGCTTCGAAATGTCCTGATTAACCTATAATAATTAGGAAAACATGAATACGCTTTTATAACAATAACGATAACTGGTTTTAGAACACGTTTACATTTCATGCGCTGTATCATAAATTGCTGGCACAACCATTGGAATGAGGCGCGCATGCGCAGTATACTACCAGCGGCCATGTTTATAGTTGCGTTACAAATTTACAACCGACGTATAAATGAATTCTTCTACTTCTTCAAAAATACTACGTTAACCTCATCATGCTGAGGGTTGTAACATAAAGTTAACTTTGACAGAAGCCAACTAGCATCACGCGAAAGCGGTAACATAATTATATTTAAATTTGGATGTCATCTAGACTAAAAACATAATCTTCAATCTTGGCGCGACTATAGAGTTATTACCTATCCACCTTACGCTTAACTCCGACTCTTTGTCATCTCATCTGTTTCGCAATGTACACCGATCATAAAATGCCTAATCTCGCATTATGTTGCGCCACTCATCGCAGTCTCAGCATCCCGAGGATATTGGCGCTATGTAGAATAAATTACAGCCTATTATATGTATTCGATATTATTATGCACCTGTCTGTATTTATCAACATAAAAACTATATCTCCGCTTAGTAATTTCAGCGTGCCTTAGTTGTACCTCTATGGTCTAATCTAGTACTAGTAGTAGTACACGTAACTTGTGTACGGTTTTTTAAAGCAGTACTAACAACGTTGTCGGTGTCATGCAACCTAGACAATTTGTATTCAGTTCAAACGACATGAATAGTTATATTACAACGTCAGTGATGTATATAAAAAGAAGATGTCATGAAATGCAGCAATGCTAAACATTTTGTATATTTATTTTACAGCAAAATCATAACATTAAATTCAATAACATTGTAAGTTTATTCTGGAATATTACATCCACATAAAACATGCAAATTCGTAACATATATAGACTAGACGACAATAAACTATATACCGGTATATACATTTTTGTCAGTAACGACACAGCGGTTATATGCAGAATGTGTCACTGTTCATAATACTATGTAATATTGCATTACCCGCTTTAGGTACACACATAAAACGATACATATTTTACCTGATCAACATTTTGCAGGTGGGTATTCCTACTACACATGCAACATATTAAATTCAATATTTGTTCTGGAATATTACATCCATATCTAAGATAGAGACAAGACTGGCTAAAAACAAAATACCAGTTATATAGAAACTGTTGCCAATGTTGACACAGAGGTGATGTGTGTATATATAACACTATTCATAATACTCTGTAATATTGCATTACTCGGTTTAGATACACATCATAAAACTATACACATTTTATCTGGTCAATATTTTACTTCTACACAGTAATGCACAATGTGATTAGAATAGACTATAATTTTCAAAGGCATAAATTCACTTGTGCTGCCTAAGCATATCTCATAAAACTGTACGCATTTTCCTGATCAAACGTTTGCAGGTGGGTACTTCTCGTGACACAAACATAACTAAACAATACAGTTTCTAGGTTCATTGCACAACATCCTAAATACATTACTGTATGTTACAGTTTTTTAATTGATTGATGATTCCACCATAACTGACATGCATATCATTAAATAAAATATGATTTGAACAAATACATACAGTTTTATAATCAAGACATTACCCTGTGCATACAGAGAGTTCACCCTATGGAGAATGTGGACACTAGAGAGTTTACGTAAATTGCATCGCTTTCCTAATTCTTTGCTGCTCTTTTCGTTGTTCGTTGAACAACTTCGTTCTCACTTTCTGGTATTCCAGAGTAATTCCATGCTCCTGCATGAATTCGAGTACTTCCAGTTTTCCTGAAACAGGCACATAATTATATCATAATGACTATGTATTCAGACACTGTATGTTTTTGGACACCCATAAAAATCTACAAAACAATAATTACTTGTCAATACTGTGTGTTTTCAGACATAATCATTTGTGTGTGTTTGTGTCCGAATACATACACTTCGTAATGGTTGTATGTATTTGGACATTGTATGTTTTCGGACACAACAATTAATTACTCTAGTTTGTATTGTATGTGTTTGGAGAGTCGAAAAATGAATTAGGTGACGTTAACATTTGAAATGTCCTATTGTTTATACATATTCCTGCATGGATATGTATGTACATACATACTACCAATATATGTACATACGTACTTACGTGGGTACATACATACATACATACTCAGACACACATATATATGTATATATATTTAGCTTGACAAGATATAGGGGAAGTGTGATACTGTAGTTGCACTGACCTATGACTGAATGTTACACCACGATTGACCTACCTGGTAGACTCTTCTGTGGACTCGGTAGCATGATCCAGTGGCTGAATTTCTTCCGCAAGGCGTTCGTAGTCCTTGGGGACCACTTTGCTCGGCCTGAAGAAATATATTTGTTTAATTACACAACCTTCAAAATAATTAGAAGACCCCGGAAAAAATAACATGATGCAACATAGCGTCTACCTTGATACTTGAACTGGATCATTTACCAGTGACCAGTGTACTTGGTTAATAATTATAGATTTATATAATATTACACATCCCATTGTATGCCAACCCAGTATACCTATACCAGTGTTATGTACATTAGTGTGGCTATGTATGTTGTCTAGGTTGACATATACGGGAACCAGAATTTTGTGAAAGGCGGGACAGTAGCTTGCATATTTGCATATACAATAATACAGTCAACACTGTTAATACTTACACTATACTGTGGCTGCATCCTGGCTTGTTGAAGCACTCGCTGTAAAAAATAATGTATCATAAAGTGTGTATTCAACAACAATTAAGTCTGATAAGCCTCTTTCCACGCGCAATATAATGTGCTGCAACAGTTACTTAATTACATTACCATGACCTTAGACAATTCTCAATTAATTACCTTCAAATATTGATCAGGTAAAAAATATTTAGAAAGTGACAAAGGTTCAGAGAAGCCATGATTAGCCATCAACTTATTACCCTGCGACTGCCTACCAGTGAATGTTCTAGTGTCTATGCCTTGTCACATGTAAATGACTGAATGACCAGGTACATTGCATTCTCCCTCTCATTTGCACGTGTATGCAAGACTCAGATCTTGTGACAGCAGGCTACCTAGAAGTGGGAGGAAATGAACATAAAAACAGATTACACTTACGAGGCAGAGTGTTCTCATCAGGTGAAGGGAAAGTTGGTGTTAGTCGCTCTCCAGCTTCTATCTGTCTTGTTGTAGTGTTCACTGTAACAAGCAATAGTGCATCATATATTCAAAAACAATTAAGTCAGATTCATCCTACACTTACGAGCTGATTGTATAATCCACAGTATGTTACTGTATACTAAATATATATTTAAGTAATAATTTGCTATAATTCAGCATGAATTATATGTTTCCGATACTGTAGCTTAGCATGGGGCAGGACAGTAGCCTGCATATATATAATAATACTGTCAACATTATTCTGAATTGATACTTACACTCAACTCTGGCTGCTGCCTGGCTTGTTGAAGCGCTCGCTGTAACAAATAATGATATCGTAAATATTATAGTTTATATTCAACAACAATTAAGTCAAATTCACCCTACACTTACCAGCTGATGGCATAATCCACAATATGTCACTATGTACTAAATATTTATTTTATTAATAATTTGCAATAATCCAGTGTGAATTGATATTTACACTCTACTCTGGCTGCTGCCTGGCTTGTTGAAACGCTCGCTGTAACAAATAATGATATCATAATTATTATAGTTTATATTCAACAACAATTAAGTCAGATTCACAAGACCCTTACCAGCTGATGGTTTAATCCATAGTTCACAGTATGTCACTATAATGTATTATAAAAACTATTTGTTTCTATTTAAAAGTAACTGAACAGGTCTGCTAGTGAGTGAAGTGTAAAGTGCTTTGGCATTCTTAAGAACTTCCCTTACTTCACTGACTGGTTGTATTACCTGGAAAATGATTCATGTGCTGCTAAGCCATGGATGCGTCGATGTTGGCCAGTACAGAACCAACTTTCGTCATGGCCTTAATTGGCAAGGGTCGCTGGTATGTGCCGGCGTTGACCTGTTCAGAATGGCCTAGATGTTTAAAGAAGTAGGCAGGTCTTATTGAAAACAAGATGAATATCCACAGTATGTGCACAGAATTAATGATTTACATACCCTCCCCACTACCAATAAATCCCTAGATGGAATGTACCAGCTAGCCTGATTAGTTTTATTGCATCTTCCAGTGCAACTCCGATGGTACTCAAAACAGCCTTCATCGCTCTACAGGAGGCTGCTGACAGCCAGTCCGATTAGATCTTGACTCTCGGCGTTAACTGACTGCAATTCACATAAGCAACAGTTCTTGTTCTGTCGGTCGTGCGCAGTCAAGATTTACCCATTCCACAAAGCGCGTGGTATTCTTTGATGTTCTAGTGGCCGCGCGCTTTGGCCAATGCGCGTTATGGGGTATGCACAAATGAAACTTATTTGGCAAAAGTTGAAAATGCGTTAGCAAAACAATCATTGAATGTGCTCGCATAAAACACTTTTGCTTTCAGACACCAATTGTGTTTTTTTTATCAGAAACCCTTGTTTTATCTTTTTTGTTTAAAATTACTGTTGTCTGAAAACATAACACAGATAGGAGATACATTCGACAACAATTGGTTGGCAGTTCACTAGCGGGCGCACTATCCAAAAATCGGGAGTCAAGAAGACGAGGTGTGGACAAAAACAACCATCTACAACCACCTAAAACTGTTTTAGCTGAGCCCACATAATATCATCTCAGGCAGACACTTAATTTGGATGTTTCGTGAATGAAACTAAAAAAACATTCTAAACAGTATAAGGTGTTATGCCAAGTAGAGTTAAATTTAAATTGTGGATTCGCTGTCGTCCACGTGCGTTCAACTGCAACTACATGTGTTTTGGGCAAGCTCTTACAACGTTCAGCCAGTGAGTTGTGTGCTGACAGTTGAAAGAAATAAATGTATTTAACTACGGTGTGAGATTGCCTGGCGTTACGTATGACACAGTCCTCTTTGAATAATTAATAAATATTGCATGATTAATTTAAATGTGGATGTTTGTGTGTGTGTGTGTGTGTGTGTGTGTGTGTGTGTGCGTGCGTGCGTGCGTGTGTGTGTGTGTGGTGTGTGTACGTGTGTGTGTGTCGTTGATGTTTTATTTGTGTGGTTTCAAATATTCGTAAGCCTTTAAATGTTGTTGCAGGTGAATGTGTTCAACGATTGTTGTGGCAGGGGGGTAATGTCACGTTATGTAACAAAGAGCTAAATATATCCTCCATACATATCAACAACTTGGGAATTGCATAATTAATTAATGTGTGGTTGTCAAGCTAATGAGATGTTCGAGTTACGATTAAAAATTTCCCACAATTTTGAGTTATCCAAAACAAGTTTGAAAACAACAATTAAAGCATTTAAGTTTAACTTTTATTGGACGAATTATCAGCGGTCCACACAAATCTATGTCTGAAATTACCCACAAGGTTAAATCATATCACAATAATGAATCAATAAATTCAATGATGCTATTTTCAAGTTTTAGTTTCCTCAGTCATGTAATGAAACAGTAACGTTTCACCTCAAGTTCACTTAATTCAACACATCACTAGACATATCAAAATAGACATATCCGTTTGCAATATCAGATTGATTTGGAACCTTAACAAAATTATCTCATGCTCTCCCTATGGTTTGGTGATTTCCTGTAACATCCAGCTGGTCATCAGTGATACCAGACAGTTTATTGGTCTTGTGTCTCTGTTGGTTATTTCTCCTGGATACAATCAATCCCAATCACCCACCATGACTTCAAAATCTAGTTAATTTGGGGGTGGGAACTCCCAAGCCCAATCCTGGCTTGACTAGTTAGAATTATACCCTGGACATTACATCTTTATGCAGGATGTGATTCAATTGGCCATCATCAAAGAAGACTTCCAACCAGTTCCAGGCTGTGTTACTGCCCATAGTTAGATCAATGCTCTGGGCTAATAGTGGGAACAACAGCTTCATTGTGTTAGATTAAACAAAACAGAATAATATGACAGAAAGAGTCCCAGTTGCCAAAGTCAGTCAATAAGCTGAACTATTAGGATGAGTGAGGGAATGAGCTATATAAGTAGATAGGAGGACAGACTTGGCTTTGTTTTATTTATCACCAACACTGTAACACTAGTTTTCAAAAGGCCCATTCAGAACTGCGTAAATAGCGAACTTTGAGCCCAGGATGTAGTTAAATTATGACCTGATGAGTATTTTAAATAATAAGTAGACCTGTTGTAATGGCAGTGAGAAGTACTGCAAAGTTCTGGTGATTATGTCCAACCAGGAATGTTTGGTGCAGTAATTGCAACACAGCAGGATTCGAACCTGCTCAAATCACCAAAAAATTACATCTGCTTTTTTCAACCTGCCTTAGTTATATTATTTAGATTAGTTAATTAAGGTCTATGAGCCAGAGGGAAGCATTCTGATGGAACAGGATTTCTACCATGGTTTAAACCACAGTTTCTACTGTCTTGACAGAAATACCTTTTTGACATTACAACGTCAGATACTGTCAGAAAGTCCTTTTTCAAGAAAAGTCCAATTTTATTTAATGCAGCATTCCGCAAACTTTTGGAGATGTGGACCACATTTTTCTGACATTCTTTAAAACAACAGGACAGGTGACATATAACAATTGGAAAAGCATGAAGACAATTGGCTAGGCTGTACCGGTAAGTGCGCAACAGCCAAACACTGCAGAGGACTACAAGGAACTTAATTAGGGTTATGTCAGTGTAGTTTATAGTAAGCACTTCTAACAGAATGATGTTACAGTCTGGGTTGGCCTGTTAGAACTAGACCTTGAACTTTACAATTTCAAGCAGGATCTTTTTCAGTTGATCACCACCAAAGAAGGTTTCCATCCAGTTCCAGGCTGTCTTACTGCCCGCCCATAGTTAGATCATTTCTCTGGGCTACAGTCAGCAAATAAGCTGAACTACTATAAACCATGTTATGAAATCCAACCCTCCTGACAAAGAGTGAGATTAATGCACAACTGTGACATTTCTCAACCTGCCTGTAATAGGTAAGTTATTTACATTACCTGTAATTTATACCTCTTACTGATGTTAAATGGTACCTATCTAGTTTATTTTCTTGTTGACCCAATATTTACTCTGCAATCCTTTACTATAAGGGTGACCAGCAGTCTATCTCACCAGTAGATTACATAAGGGATAGCAGCAACATCTGTAATTAATTAAGGTCAAAGAGCCAGGGGAAAGCTGGGTATGGTCAATTACCCAGTGGTCACTTGTCCAGTGGTCATTTGCCCAGCTTCCAAGTGTAAAAAGGGCCATTTGTCCAGTTGTGAAAAATATGGTGTATGACTCATAGGTTCTACAAATACTAGTTACTTGTTACACTTGTTATGTTACACTTTTATGCTGGCAATTATCTCAAGATTATGTCAATATATCCATTGTGAAGTGTTTGTTTGTAAATATTTGGTTACCAAATAAACAATATATTGTTTATATAACAATAAATTCAATGAAAGTGGCAAACATATACATATATATGTTTGCCACTTTAATTTAATTTATTGTTATTTTTCTCACAACTGGACAACTGACCACTATGTAAATGAGCTACATCCAGAAAAGCAGTCCGTCCAGTCAACGGGCACTGTTTGCCACAAATGGTAATGCTTAATACATAGAAATGGAATGAATGACAAGTGGATTTATAGTCACTGTGTTCCAAATGTTATATTATAACATCCAACTGAACGACAAACAACCTGTTACGCTACAGTTGAACCGAGTAAATAGCGCACTCTGAGCCCAGGATGTAGTTAAATTATGACCTGATGAGTATTTTAAATAATAAGTAGACATGTTGTAATGGCAGCGAGAATTAGTGCAAGGTTCTGGTGATTATGTCCAACCAGGAATGTTGTAATGGCAGCGAGAATTGAACCTGTTCAAATCACCAAAAAATTACATATACCTTTTTTAACCTACTTTAGTTATAATATTTAGATTATGCTGTACTTTTGATCTAGTTTGTTTTCTTAATAACAACATTTTGACTTTGTAGGCCCTTTACTGTAAGGGTGGGCAGCAGTCTATCTCACTAGTAGATTACACCAAGGGTAACAGCAAGGTCTGTAAGTAATTAAGGTCAATGAGTCAGAGGGATGCAGTACCCAGTCAAAGGGCACTGTTTGACACAGATCTGTGGCAGTGAACTGTGAATTGGAACAGGGTTTCTATCATGGTTTAAACCTTGGTTTCTATTGTCTCTGCAGAAATACCTTGCTGACATTAAAATGTCAGAAACTCCTTTTTTGGAAAAGTCCAATTTTATTTAATGTGTAGATAGTATTTTACATCAAAGTTGTAATGAATTAGTAACCTAGCATTATTCACAGCTTTTTGTGTAGTCCATATGAATGCAGAATTAATTGTAGCAACATGTTTATTCTTGGCAGCTGGCTTTTAAAACGGTGAGCATAAATACAGTGACAGGAAAAAGTCACGGAAATGAAGTAATAGTTTTGCCTATGAAAATAAGTCACAGGAAATAAAGTTACAACAAAATGTAATGTTCAAAGAAAATACACTAAATACAAAGTGTTGCAATTATCGACTGATAATTTCACAAAATAAAGTTTGATGATTAATATGATTATTCTGAAGAAACTCTGTCACAATATTGCAAATTCTCAATCATAATTGAACACAACAAAGTATGACGCATCATTGTAACAAATATTTTCTAAGAAACTCTTACATAGTTTTGCACATATTTATTAACATTTGAACACAATTTATATTTATCAGTTTCATATTATTAAATTATATATGATTTACAACTTAAATATATTAGGCTACACATCAGAATCTAAGCCTCTACATGTTGTACATTGTCAAGTGTTCAGTTGGAAATATTCCCAATGGGTAGGTTGGAAATTGTGTTATTTTGAGCCTTCATAGCTTCATATTAGGATATAATAACAAAAAAGCTAGATTGTAAAAAAATTATGGAACATGTTATTATTTTATAACACTGTCAATGTTATTGTTCATGCAATAAATAATTACCTAAACAAAGTAAGTGCTAGTTTTATTGAAAAATAAATGTTAGATTTCAAAACAAATTTAATGCACTTAGAATCACTTTTGCACATGTCATTATGTTATCATTAAAACCATTGAATTTACATGTTCATAATAATATTTTGCTCTGCCAATTAACACCTTCAGCCTTCAGGCTCTCCAAAAACCCTCCACTGGCACCCTCTTTGAGGCTCGCCAAAAACTCCATCTTCAGGCTCTCCAAAATGCACACAAAAATGAATCCCTTCCATAAATATTGGGGGGATAATCCTATCTCAAATCCTCACTAAAATATTGAAGGGGCTCAGCCTCCAAGCCGCCCCAGTTCCAATGCTTAGAATCCTACAGTACAACCACTGGGGACAGTTCAAGAAGCCTGGATGTTTGGGAAATTGGGTGTTTGTTTGTTAATAAAATAATGTAATTAGGTTGGGTTTTTTCGAGCAAAAATCTTCGGTTTTTTGTACGAAGAGGAAGATCTTGTTTCTTTTTAATAAAATCTTGGAAGGTCTGCTACATATCACATACAGCATATATTATATGAAGTCAATATTAGATAACGTTAATGTTTATAATAATTATCTATCATGTTGTATTCAGGTTTTATGTAAAAAATGGTATGTTGTATTACATATAACGGAATTGGTATTGCTACATGGAACTGTTCCATGGTTGAACCATGGAACAGTTTACCTGATTCAGTAATACAAGCTAAATCAATAAACTCATTTAAAAACCGCCTTGATAAATTCTGTTCAACCCAGGAGATATTATACGACTATGAAGCCCCACTAACATTAAACACTGGAACCGGAAAACACAAATTCTTAATACTAGACCCCGAAGAAGAAGATCTGATCATTGTGGAACCGAGAGGATCCTGCGATCAGAACAGTCCTAAGGTATCCTAAGGTAAGGTATTATCGCTCGCAAGAAGCACTTATTGATAAGAACACTCTCTGTACTACTGTAGCATATTTTGGCACGAACACTGTATGGCTATAGGGGACAACCTTACACCAACGCTTATACAGCCCTGTCTAACATATAGTTGTTATATTTGGAACAACAGCGACTAAGCTACGTAGTATTACACGACCACGCCAAACCGAAATTTGATGTTGACAGACCGAGCTGAGACTCCGATTTATCGCGTCCACATACGTCCAATGTCACTAGTATAAGTCACGGCAAACATGCAACCTTTCGTCGTCACCTTGTTGTTGTTGCTATGAACGCTAACATGGCCATAGCTGAGTTTAGGTCAATGTATTTATTTTTTGGATCACAAATGCCTACTTGGTCTTGCCATGTTTATACAGCGTGTGCGGGATAATTCCAGCAGGTGGCCCCACCAGATGTACTCTGGACTCCGTTATAATGGCAATATGGCCGATTCGTGATTAGTGTGAATGATACATACAAACACGATAAATGTATATTTTATTGTTTGTGTGTATTTCATGCTAAAAATTACGGTACATATGGCCGTATTCAACGTAATTATACTGTAGAAATTTCATACAGAATATATATGTTAAAAAAAAAGTTATTGACGTTTTAAGATGTCGCTGCATAGTCGGATTTAGTCAAATATAATAACAAAATATATTGGTAATTTCATCCGTTTAAATAACATTACACTTTTCATATTGTCACTATAACCTCAGCTAACATACCACGATCTGTTGGTAAGTACAGATTTGAAAAAAATAACGACAATAAGGAAATATTAAGCAATGACTATCGGGCGACACATTCCGTGTCGCTTGATAACCAAGTGTCGCTGTATAGTCGGTTAATTGTCGCTCCATGGTCGCATTCATACAAATATATATATATATATATAAAATATATATTCTTAAATGCAACGGCCGAGAAGAATGCTTTCATGGTCTCTGAAATATGTTTTGGTGCCAATAGTTCTACATATCATAATATTTCTGGTAATGTTACGTATGTTACCAGTTTTAATTTTAGACTAAAACGAATTAAATATGGTTTTGGTCTGCATAAGAAACAGCTGTCTGCCTATCGCGGCAAAAAATCATTAGTGGTCTGCGTATAAGCCGGACATGCCACATTCCAGACATCCCGTATACAATTCGGATATTTCTTATGAGCACATCCGTATGTTATTATAATACGAACAGTAGACATATTCAGGCTGATTGACTGACAAACACACATAATTGCATGCATGCACGCACGCACGCACGCACGCACGCACGCACGCACGCACGCACGCATGCACGCACGCACACACGCACGCACGAACACATACACACATACAGACATGCGTACATTCGTACATGCGTACAGGCGTACATACGTACATACGTACATACGTACATACGTACGTACGTACGTACGTACATACATACATACATACATACATACATACATACATACATACATACATACATACGTACGTACGTACGTACGTACGTACATACATACGTACGTACGTACGTGCGTGCATGCATACATGCATACATACATACATACATACATACATACATACATACATACATACATACATACATACATACATACATACATACATACACGTATACATACACGTATACATACATACACGTATACATACATACATACATACATGCATACATGCATACATGCATACATGCATACATGCATACATGCATACATGCATACATACATACATACATACACGCATACATACATGTAGGTACGGAATCAAGAACTCACGCACATACACACAAACACACACAAACACACGCACACAGGGACACACGGACAGACGGCCAAGCAAACAGACAGACATACAGACTGACAGACTGACACACAGAGAGACATTAAAATTGAGAGACAGACAGAAACACAGACAGACAGACAGACAGACAGACAGACAGACAGACAGACAGACAGACAGACAGACAGACAGACAGACAGACAGACAGACAGACAGACAGACAGACAGACAGACAGACAGACAGACAGAGAAACAGACGGACGGATGGATAAACATACAGATAAACATACCTTGCTAGCTGTCCGACTGGCATCAATGGCTACGTCACTTCCGGTGTATCCTAAACCAACGACGACCACCCTCTTCCCCTCGTAGCCTTCCAGGCCCATGTGCTCTATGGCGTGAAATACCCTCCCTTTGAACGACTTCAGACCAGGAATATCTGGCCAGTGTGGCTGGGTATTCAGCCCATTGCAGACGAGGACGGCGTCGAATGTATTCGTCTTCACTTTGCCATTTTTAAGATCTTTCACTTCGACCGTCCATCGTCCGGTGGAATAGTAGTCAGTCGCCGGCTCTACCAGGATGACGTCATGGTTGTACGTGATGTATTTCTCGAGGTCAAAGGCCGCAGCGTACGATTTGAGATACGCCAGTATGTGACTGTATTTTAAAAAATAAAACAGAACTCAACTTTTGACCGTGTTTAAAAATGGTATTTAGAAGTTACCAAAACTATTGTTACATTAGTGAAATAAATGCCCGAGACAAATTTCTCAACTCCATAGTTGAGACAATAAAGCATTATCTTATCTGATCTTATCTAACATATGTGGAAATTAGTTCGCGCATATTGAACATGGAAAGCACACTATGTACTTAGCTATCACCTGGCCATGTAGCTTGCACACAGTACAACGTATCCCTAATACAGACGCAAGTGGTTGAGTTAGAAGACTGCGCAGTCACCTTGCACAACTTCTGTTTGACCAAGGAGACACACAATTAAATGTCACATGTGTAACTTGTAAGTTTCCTAAATTAGTGTGGCGTAACTTCGCTAGGGGATGATTTCCACTATCTAGCCAACGAACAAATATTGCAATGAACAATTCAAAGTGGCGGCCTGATGGACATATTGGATTTTATATCTAGATATCATTATTAGTTTATAAAAATGGTAACGATGTTTCGTTTTTACTGTGTTCATTGCTCTCAAAGGTTGATTCGATCCCTGTACAAATTAAAGGGTTTTTAATGTAGTTATCCACTAAATCGCACATTGTGAACTTTCACCTTTATTGACCTTGACCTAGGCCACCCAGGCCGGATTCCACCTCCAAAATATGTTCTGCAAAATGCATGAACATATTGGTGCCTTAGCGAATTCTGTCGCGATGTTTTTTGTCAAGCCGCCAGGTTACTGTATCTGGTGATGATGTTTCTAGGAAACTAAACGAATAGTTCAACAACAACCCTATGCAGTGTTTAGTATCTACATGTGACATACCTGTGGTGCATAAAAATTGAGTAATGTTTTGGCATCGGGAAGTCGCTGTAGGCCATCATCTCTTTACTGATGTTCGTTGACATCGTAGGATACACACAGACCCGCCCACCTCCGGCCGTGTAGAACCACAAACCGCCCAGTTCGCTTGAACGCTCGAAACATGTTGGACTCAGGCCCTCTTGCAGACAGCACTTGATGGCGGTCAGTCCACCGGCCCCTGCACCTACTACGGCCACCGTCTTCACGTCAGGCATCACGATTCTACTCTAATTATGCTTACACTGCATGTTAGCTGCACTTATACTCCCAGCTTACACTGAAGTGGTATACACTTAACACACTGCAAATAAACTAGGTTACATGAATGGTTTGGAATAACATCAGCTGTTATTGGAGCACACTCAATGCCGTCCTAAAACTAGCGCTCTTTGTTGTATATTGTCTTGATTGTGATCGACCCGTATGCTGAGTGGTTACATAACTTAATGCACTGAATGTGAACTAAACACTTTTTATGTGTTGTCGTAGGGTTACGCGTTGCAAACAGATAACGTCAACGGCTGTGTTTGAAATTGCAACACCAATGTTTTATTGGAACACAAACATCACAGATGACACATACCGGCTGCATTTATTGCGTAGTGTACCCAAGTAGACGTTGTAATTCTTGCGCTAGTGATTTACGGAGTTTATACTTCGTTGATCAACTAGAGCCTGTACTCTACTTTCATGATATAACTTGGCCAACACTGTTGACTCCTATATGCAAGCATCTGCTACGGGTGCTATGTTTCACATCAAAAACCATGTAACCATTAAACTTAGAGTAGCTTGGGTCATAAGGTCCACTTTTTTCGGGAAATCGTCATCCGTAAATTTGGTTGTAACTCTGGTGTGTTGGATGAAACACTTAGATCATTATCATAGCTATATACTACTTGTTGAAATATGTAATTTCCAATGTCACAGAACAGTAATAGCCGTTTTACCGTAGGTTCTAAAAGGTTTTTTTCGCTACACGGGTAAGGCGAAACACCCACCACCGGCAGTTATAGGTTAATTAGCGTCATTCAATTATTTCTGTGCTGATTTCACTTTACAAAATGCTGCTATTTTGGAACACTTGTGCGTAACGAAAAGTTACTGCATACCACATTCATAGTTGTATGTGTGCGTGTGTGCGTGTGTGCGTGTGTGCGTGTGTGCGTGTGTGCGTGTGTGCGTGTGTGCGTGTGTGCGTGTGTGCATGTGTGTGTATATATATGTGTGTATATATATATATATATATATATATATGAATGTATGTGTTTATGAATATATGTTTTTTATGAATATATGTACGTTTGTATATATGAACGTACATTACCTTAATCTTTAATTAATTTATTGTATGTATGCATGTATTTATGTATGTATGTATGTAAGCAAGTATGGATGTATGTGTGTATGTGTGTGTATGCATGTATGCATGTATGCATGTATGCATGTATGCATGTATGCATGTATGCATGTATGCATGCATGTATGTATGCATGTATGTATGTATGTATGTATGTATGTATGTATGTATGTAAGCAAGTATGGATGTATGTGTGTATGTGTGTGTATGTATGTATGTATGTATGCATGTATGCATGTATGTATGTATGTATGCATGTATGCATGTATGTATGCAAGAGTTAGAACTGATAGCAGGAACTGGAAGGGAGTCATCAGACAGCAGGACGTAGGAAGACTAAACACCAACGGCCTCCTCCTTTTGAGTATGTGTGGAGAACGACTTAACTATCACAAACACTCTGTTCAGGCAGGCCGATAAGTACAAAACAACCTGGATGCACCTCAGGTCCAAGCAATGGCACAAGCTAGACTATGTCATCGTAAGAAGGCGGGATATCAAGGATGTGAAGATCACAAGGGCCGTGCGGGGAGCAGAGTGCTGAACGGACCACCGATTTGTCACGACAGTCATCCAGCTGCACAATGCCCCATTTAACACAAGCGTCCAAGGTCGACCAGAAAGGCCTTCAGCACAGCCAGGATGAAACGCCAGCGTTATCGCGTGCAGTTCCAAGTTGACCTTGATGACAGGTTGATGTCCCAAAGACAACCTACTGGCAAAACCACAGAGACGTGGCCCCAGTTCAAGCAGATGGTGATGGACTCAACAAAGTCAACTCTCGGACCGAAGAAGAAGGTACACCAGGACTGGTTCGATGAAAGCAACAAAGCGCACCTAGAATGGCAGAATGACCCTTCCTCAATGTCGAAGATAAACCGCTACAGACACCTGCAGAGCAAAACGCAAAGAGACCTTCGTCAGATGCAGGATAACTGGTGGTAGAAGAAAGCAGAACAAGTGGAACATTAAGCTGAAACTCACAACGCAACGATGTTCTTCAGTGGCACCATGTCTGTGTAGGACCATTAAAGCCCAGCACCACTCCACCTCTTTCACCATTGGCACCACCCTAATCACAGACAGGTCTGGTATCAACGAGAGGTGGAGAGAACACTTTAGCAACCTCCTCAACTGTCCTTCAACAGTGAGTGAAGAAGCCCTTGCCTCTACACCCCAGTAATACATCAAAGAAGACATCGATCGTCCTCCCTCTCTGGGCGAAATGAAAAAAGCCATCAACCGGATGAGTGCAGGAAAGGTTCCAGGAAAGGACGGGATCCCAACTGAAATTTACAAGACAGCGGGTCCAGCAACACTTGATGCCTTTCATGACATCATAACCAGCATCTGGTAAGATGAATACATGCCACAGGGCCTTTGCGATGCCACTATAATTTCCCTCTATAAGAACTAGGGCACCAAATCAGACTGTTGCAACTAGAGAGGAATATCAGTTATGTCCATTGCTGGAAGATTATTGCCCGCATCGTTCTGACCTAGCCGGAGCACAGTTGACAGGGTCTTTGCAGTCAGACAAGTACAGGAAAAGTGCATTGAGAAGAACATGGACCTGTTTGCTGTATTCATAGACCTCACAAAGGCCTTTGACACTGTCAACAGGACAGCGCTGTGGACAATCCTAACAAAACTTGGTTGCCCAAGGACGTTTATCCACGTCATCTCATGACAACATGACAGGTGAAGTTCTTACAGGCGGCGCAGCCTCAGTCCCATTTTACACTTCAAACGGAGTGAAGCAAGGTTGTGTACTTGCTCCAGTTCTCTTCAAGCTGTTCTTTACGTGCGTCTTGAGCCGAAAGAGATTTGGACATTGGGCTCTACCTGAAGTATCGGCTAGCCAGTTCACTGTTCGACCTCCGCCGCCTTGCTACTAGGACCAAGACAATGCAACGACTCATTCTCGATGCACTCTTTGCTGACCCTCGTGGCACAAAATGAGAGTCATCTGCAGCTCATACTCGACAAGTTTGCCGAGGCGTCTCAACTGTTAGGCTTAAATATTAGTCTTGGAGAGACGCAGGGCCTCCATCAGCCTGCCCATGACACCAAAGCACCTGCACCCACAGTCTCCATCGTTGGCACACAACTAACGGCAGTGGAGAGCTTCAAGTACCTTGGCAGCACCAGTGACGTGTCCTTGGACAAAGAGATCGACGCAAGGATCTGCAAGGCCAGCCATGCACTTGGTCGCTTGCGCACCAAGGTGTTGAGTCACCACCACATCCGGCTGTCAACTAAATTGCTGGTATAATGAGCCGTCGTCCTCTCATCTCTCCTCTATAGTTGTGAGACATGGACAACCTACATGCGCCACAAGAAGCTGGAAGCTTTCCACAGGCGCAACCTCAGGTCAATACTCCTTATCCGCTGGCAAGACCGGGTGACAAACCTTGAGGTGCTTGAGAGAGCGCAGACCACTAGCATCGAGGTGATGATTAGAAGAGCCCAGCTACGATGAACCGGGCATTTCACCCGTATGGACGAAACAAGGATCCCCCGACAGCTTCTCTACGGCGAGCTCTCTGAAGGCCACAGGCACCAGGGACGTCCCCGCAAACGATACAAGGACTGCATCAATGCCAACATCCAGTACATTGGCATCCCTCCAAAAGAACTCGAGAGCGCAGCAGCTGATAGAAGTCCATGGCGAGCCCTCACCAGGTCTGTCTACCAGGCCTTTGAGGAAAGACACTTAAAACGTCTACAAGATGACAGGGACAGAAGATACCGCTCAGCACCATCGTTAGCACTAGCCACAACTGGCTTCCATCAATATATGTAAGTTTGTGTGTATGTCTTTGTCTATGTACAACGTATTTATATTTAAATGCAGAAATGCTTGAAGCCGT
>CM034531.1:51821204-51935748 GCA_020002185.1 Paraescarpia echinospica
AAGGTGAGGTGTGTGTGTGTGTGTGTGTGTGTGTGTGTGTGTGTGTGTGTGTGTGTGTGTGTGTGTGTGTGTGTGTGTGTGTGTGTGTGTGTGTGTGTGTGTGTGTTTGTATGTGTGAGTGTGTGTGTGTGTGTGTGTGTGTGTGTGTGTGTGTGTGTGTGTGTGTGTGTGTGTGTGTGTTTGTGTGTACTAACTACTCCATCGTCGACACACTTATGAGAATGTTAGAACTGTAGAGTCAGCCATTACAGTTACATGACTTGAGGTGTGACGGAACTTCTTGCGTAGCGCTTCATGTCTATAAATACGCGGGAACCATCTAACGGGTAACCAATTCACTAGTCGGAACTTATACTTAGACTACGTGTTCCAAGAACCATTCCGTTCTTTACACTTGAACAGTAAACACGTACATCATGAGCTTATGGACTAATCTATCAGATACCAACAAGCCTACATCATCATCATTACGGGCAGTCTTCCAGTATCCAGATTGCAAGAGACATTTCACACATCGAGACAACTTGAAACGACACAGTAGCCTCAGTCGCTGTGCACTGTCGACAAACGCTTCATTGCCGAAATCACTTGTCCTGAAGCTCACTACGACATCTGTGTAACACCAAACACTTATACCAAAGAGTGACAAGAACCAAACTTGTCGGACTAACGAAACACGAAACACTTAGATCAACGAGCGACAAGAACCAAACATCACATACCTTCATGTCAAGAGACGATCATCTGTTCGGATTCACAGCCAACGAGACGACTATACGATTCGTATGAGGTATCGCTTCTTTTAACGGAAAACATATGTATATGAAACATCCGTCTTTACAACGTAACAATTATATATTTACAAATAATGCGAGTGATCAGACACGATACGACCTTCTCGAGAGTCGAAAAAGGAAAGACCAGAATCGTCGGTAGTATGGTATATACACTAGTTTTCGGCGTCATCTCATTTCCATAACCAATCAGACCGAACCTACATCACGTGACCTCCCTTAACACAAAAACTGTGCACGTTCACGAGAGAGGCAACATCCGACGCCACTCAACAGACACCAATGTAATTAGTCAGAGTATTGCCATCTACCGACCATGATAGATCTCTATTCGTTGACACATTTCCGGGAATACCGGAAGCATAGAGGCCGCCATGACAGTCAAGTAACTTCCGGTGCGACGGCACTTCCGACCTAGCGTTCCTAGTAGAGGCTGCCATAGCAAGCGAATTTGAATACTGCTATGATCGAAAACGACTATGTCAATATCATGTAAGGACAATCACCTGACAGGACTTCAATCAAAGAGTTGACCATCATGGTTCCCGACGCCACTCCACGGACACCAATGTAATAAGTTAGAGTATTGCCATCTACCGGCCATGATAGATCTCTATTCTTTGACACACTTCCTGGAATACCGGAAGCGTAGAGGCCGCCATGACAGTCAAGTAACTTCCGGTGCGACGTCCGCTGCTCTAACCACTACACTACCACGTCTATTTGAGAGTGCACTGCTGTAACCACTACACTACCACCTCTGGTACGAGTGTCTTCTGCCCTAACCGCTAAACTACCACCTCTGTATGAGAGCACTAACCACTACATTATCACATCTGGTATAAGAGGCCACTGCTCTAACCACTGCACTACCACCTTCAGTATGAGAATTCACTGCTCTAACCACTACACTACCACCTCAATATGAGAGCACTAACCACTACACTACCAACTCTGGTATAAGCCGCCACTGCTCTAACCACTACACCACCACCTGTTGTACTAGAGTCCACTGCCCTAAGCACTACACCACCACTTCTGGTATGAAAGACCTAGAAACTACACTACCACCTCTGGTAAGAGAGCCCACTGCTCTAACCACTAAACTTCCGCGTCTGATATCAGAGTCCACACATTGTAGGTAAATGGGTAGTATACCTTGCGTCCACTGCTCAAACACTACAAGACCACCTATGTATGAGAGTCCACTGCCCTAGCCACTACACTACCACCTCTTCAAATGAGAGTCCGCTGTTCTAACCACTACACTACCACCTCTATTTGAGAGTGCACTGCTCTAACCACTACACCACCACTTGTTGTACGAGAGTCCACTGCCCTAAGCACTGCACTACCACCTCTGGTATGAGAGCCCTAAAAACTATACAACCACCTCTGGTAAGAGAGCCCACTGCTCTAACCACTACACTCCCGCCTGTGGTATCAGAGTCCACTGCTCAAACACAACACGACCACATCTGTATGAGAGTCCACTGCCATAGTCACTACACTACCACCTCTTCAGATGAGAGTCCGCTGCTCTAACCACTACTCTACCACCTCTATTTGAGAGTGCACTGCTCTAACCACTACAAACTACCACCTCTGTTTGAGAGCACTAACCACTACACTATCACCTCTGGTATAAGAGGCCACCGCTCTATCCACTACACTACCACCTCTTGTACGAGAATCCACTGCCCTAAGCACTACAGTACCAACTTTGGTATGAGAATTCACTGCTCTAACCACTACACTACCACCTCAGTATGAGAGCACTATCCACTACACTACCATCTCTGGTATAAGCCGCCACTGCTCTAACCACTACACCACCACCTGTTGTACTAGAGTCCACTGCCCTAAGCACTACACCACCACCTCTGGTATGAAAGACCTAGAAACTACACTACCACCTCTGGTAAGAGAGCCCACTGCTCTAACCACTAAACTTCCGCGTCTGATATCAGATTCCACTGTTCAAACACTACACGACCACATCAGTATGAGAGTCCACCGCCATAGTCACTACACTACCACCTCTTCAAACGAGAGTTTGCTGCTCTAACCACTACATTACCACCTCTATTTGAGAGTGCACTGCTCTAACCACTACAAACTACCACCTCTGTTTGAGAGCACTAACCACTACACTATCACCTCTGGTATAAGAGGCCACCGCTCTAACCACTACACTACGACCCCTTGTACGAGGGTCCACTGCCCTAAGCTCTACACTACCACCTTTGGTATGATAATTCACTGCTCTAACCACTACACTACCACCTCAATATGAGAGCACTAACCAATACACTACCACCTCTGGTATAAGACGCCACTGCTCTAACCACTACACCACCACCTGTTGTACCAGAGTCATCTGCCCTAAGCACTAAACCACCACCTCTGGTATGAGAGACCTAAAAACTACACTACCACCTCTCATAAGAGAGCCCACTGCTCTAACCACTAAACTTCCGCGTCTGGTATCAGAGTCCACTGCTCAAACACTACACGACCACATCTGTATGAGAGTCCACTGCTCTAGCCACTACACTAACACCTCTTCAAATGAAAATCCGCTGCTCTAACCACTACACTACCACCTCTATTTGAGAGTGCACTGCTCTAACCAATACACTACCACCTCTGGTACGAGAGTCTTCTGCCCTAACCGCTAAACTACCATCTCTGTATGAGAGCACTAACCACTACACTATCACCTCTGGTATAAGAGGCCACTGCTCTAACCACTACACTACCATCTCTTGTAAGTGAGTCCACTGCCCTAAGCACTACACTACCATTTCTGGTATGAAAAATTCACTGCTCTAACCACTACACTACCACCTCAGTATGAGAGCACTAACCACTACAATACCACCTCTGGTATAAGACGCCACTGCTCTAACCACTACACCACCACCTGTTGTACGAGAGTCCACTGCCCTAAGCACTACACCACCACCTCTGGTATGAGAGACCTAAAAACTACACTACCACCTCTCGTAAGAGAGCCCACTGCTCTAACCACTAAACTTCCGCGTCTGTTATCAGAGTCCACTGCTCAAACACTACACGACCACATCTGTATGAGAGTCCACTGCCCTAGCCACTACACTAACACCTCTTCAAATGAAAGTCCGCTGCTCTAACCACTACACGACCACCTCTATTTGAGAGTGCACTGCTCTAACCAATACACTACCACCTCTGGTACGAGAGTCTTCTGCCCTAACCGCTAAACTACCACCTCTGTATGAGAGCACTAACCACTACACTATCACCTCTGGTATAAGAGGCCACTGCTCTAAACACTACACTACCATCTCTTGTAAGTGAGTCCACTGCCCTAAGCACTACACTACCATTTCTGGTATGAAACATTCACTGCTCTAACCACTACACTACCACCTCAGTATGAGAGCACTAACCTCTACAATACCACCTCTGGTATAAGACGCCACTGCTCTAACCACTACACCACCACCTGTTGTACGAGAGTCCACTGCCCTAAGCACTACACCACCACCTCTGGTATGAGAGACCTAAAAACTACACTACCACCTCTGGTAAGAGAGCTCACAGCTCTAACCACTAAACTTCAGCGTCTGGTATCAGAGTCCACTGCTCAAACACTACACGACCACATCTGTATGAAAGTCCACTGCCCTAGCCACTACACTGCCACCTCTTCAAATGAGAGTCCGCTGCTCTAAACACTACACTACCACCTCTATTTGAGAGTGCACTGCTCTAACCACTACACTACCACTTCTGGTACGAGAGTCTTCTGCCCAAACCGTTAAACTACCACCTCTGTATGAGAGCACTAATCACTACACTATCACCTCTGGTATAAGAGGCCACTGCTCTAACCACTACACTACCACCTCTTTTACGAGAGTCCACTGCCCTAAGTTCTATACTACCACATCCGGTATGAGAATTCACTGCTCTAACCACTACACTACCACCTCAGCACACTACCACCTCTGGTACGAGAGTCTTCTGCCCTAACCGCTAAACTACCAACTCTGTATGAGAGCACTAACCACTACACTATCACCTCTGGTATAAGAGGCCACTGCTCTAACCACTACACTACCATCTCTTGTAAGTGAGTCCACTGCCCTAAGCACTACACTACCATTTCTGGTATGAAAAATTCACTGCTCTAACCACTACACTACCACCTCAGTATGAGAGCACTAACCTCTACAATACCACCTCTGGTATAAGACGCCACTGCTCTAACCACTACACCACCACCTGTTGTACGAGAGTCCACTGCCCTAAGCACTACACCACCACCTCTGGTATGAGAGACCTAAAAACTACACTACCACCTCTGATAAGAGAGTTCACAGCTCTAACCACTAAACTTCCGCGTCTGGTATCAGAGTCCACTGCTCAAACACTACACGACCACATCTGTATGAAAGTCCACTGCCCTAGCCACTACACTGCCACCTCTTCAAATGAGAGTCCGCTGCTCTAAACACTACACTACCACTTCTATTTGAGAGTGCACTGCTCTAACCACTACACTACTACTTCTGGTACGAGAGTCTTCTGCCCAAACCGCTAAACTACCACCTCTGTATGAGAGCACTAACCACTACACTATCACATCTGGTATAAGAGGCCACTGCTCTAACCACTGCACTACCACCTTCAGTATGAGAATTCACTGCTCTAACCACTACACTACCACCTCAATATGAGAGCACTAACCACTACACTACCAACTCTGGTATAAGAGGCCACTGCTCTAACCACTACACTACCACCTCTTTTACGAGAGTCCACTGCCCTAAGTTCTACACTACCACATCCGGTATGAGAATTCACTGCTCTAACCACTACATTACCACCTCAGCACACTACCACCTCTGGTACGAGAGTCTTCTGCCCTAACCGCTAAACTACCAAGTCTATTTGAGAGTGCACTGCTGTAACCACTACACTACCACCTCTGGTACGAGAGCACTATCCACTACACTATCACCTCTGGTATAAGAGGCCACTGCTCTAACCACTACACTACCACCTCTTGTACGAGAGTCCACTGCCCTAAGCACTACACTACCAACTCTGGTATGATAATTCACTGTTCTAACCACAACACTACCACCTCAGTATGAGAGCATTAACCACTACACATCCACCTCTGGTATAAGACGCCACTGCTCTAACCTCTACTCCACCACCTGTTGTACGAGAGTCCACTGCCCTAATCACTACACTACCACCTCTGGTATGAGAGCCCTAGAAACTATACAACCACCTCTGGTAAGAGAGCCCACTGCTCTAACCACTACACTCCCTCCTCTTGTATCAGAGACCACTGCTCACACACTACACGACCACATCTGTATGAGAGTCCACTGCCATAGTCACTACACTACAACCTCTACAAATGAGAGTCCGCTGCTCTAACCACTACAAACTACCACCTCTGTATGAGAGCACTAACCACTACACTATCACCTCTGGTATAAGAGGCCACCGCTCTAACCACTACACTACCACCTCTTGTACGAGAGTACACTGCCCCAAGCAATACACTACCTCATCTGGTATGAGAATTCGCTGCTCTAACCACAGCCCACTGCTCTAACCACTACACTCCCGCCTCTTGTATCAGAGTCCACTGCTCAAACACTACACGACCACATATGTATGAGAGTCCACTGCCATAGTCACTACACTACCACCTCTTTTACGAGAGTCCACTGCCCTAAGCACTACTCTACCACCTCTGGTATGATAATTCACTGCTCTAACCACTACACTACCACCTCAGTACACTACCACCTCTGGTACGAGAGTCTTCTGCCCTAACTGCATAACTACCACCTCTGTATGAGAGCTCTAACCACTATACTATCACCTCTTGTACGAGAGTCCACTGCCCTAAGCACTACACTACCACCTCTTGTACGAGAGTCCAGTGCCCTAAGCACTACACTACCACCTCAGTATGAGAGCACTAACCACTACACTACCACCTCTGGTATAAGAAGCCACTGCTCTAACCACTACGCCACCACCTGTTGTACGAGAGTCCACTGCCATAAGCACTACACCACCACCTCTGGTATGAGAGACCTAAAAACTACACTACCACCTCTGGTAAGAGAGCCCACTGCTCTAACTACTAAACTTCCGCATCTGGTATCAGAGTCCACTGCTCAAACACTACACGAACACATCTGTATGAAAGTCCTCTTGAAATGAGAGTCCGCTGCTCTAACCACTGCACTACCACCTCTATTTGAGAGTGCACTGCTCTAACCACTACACTACCACCTCAAAATTATGCCCTAACCGCTAAACTACCACCTCTGTATGAGAGGACACGGATAAAAAATCGACAGGAACGACATCGACCCTCCGAAACGAATACGCTCCATATTTAGAGACGCTACTGACTACGCCTCACGCATAACCACTATATAACCACATAAGTGTCCGATTTCCGCGTTAGAGGCGGTACTATGTACTTTATTTCATTCACTAGAGGGCAGCACCATATACCCATATAACCATACACATATAACCACATAATCAATAATCAATAATGGTTAGTGGGCAGTACACATTGCAGGTTAATGTGTAGTACACATTGTAGGTAAATGGGTCGTATATCTTGCGTCCACTGCTCAAACACTACACGACCACCTATGTATGAGAGTCCACTGCCCTAGCCACTATACTACCACCTCTTCAAATGAGAGTCCGCTGTTCTAACCACTACACTACCACCTCTATTTGAGAGTGCACTGCTCTAACCACTACACCACCACTTGTTGTACGAGAGTCCACTGCCCTAAGCACTGCACTACCACCTCTGGTATGAGAGCCCTAAAAACTATACAACCACCTCTGGTAAGAGAGCCCACTGCTCTAACCACTACACTCCCGCCTGTGGTATCAGAGTCCACTGCTCAAACACAACACGACCACATCTGTATGAGAGTCCACTGCCATAGTCACTACACTACCACCTCTTCAGATGAGAGTCCGCTGCTCTAACCACTACTCTACCACCTCTATTTGAGAGTGCACTGCTCTAACCACTACAAACTACCACCTCTGTTTGAGAGCACTAACCACTACACTATCACCTCTGGTATAAGAGGCCACCGCTCTATCCACTACACTACCACCTCTTGTACGAGAGTCCACTGCCCTAAGCACTACAGTACCAACTTTGGTATGAGAATTCACTGCTCTAACCACTACACTACCACCTCAGTATGAGAGCACTATCCACTACACTACCATCTCTGGTATAAGACGCCACTGCTCTAACCACTACACCACCACCTGTTGTACGAGAATCCACTGCTCTAAGCACTACACCACCTCCTCTGGTATGGGAGACATAAAAACTACACTACCACCACTGGTAAGAAAGCCCACAGCTCTAACCACTAAACTTCCGCGTCTGGTATTAGAGTCCACTGCTCAAACACTACACGACCACATCTGCATGAGAGTCCACTGCCCTATCCACTACACTACCACCTCTTCAAATGAAAGTCCGCTGCTCTAACCACTACACGACCACCTCTATTTGAGAGTGCACTGCTCTACACACTACACTACCACCTCTGGTACGAGAGTCTTCTGCCCTAACCGGTAAACTACCACCTCTGTATGAGAGCACTAACTACTACACTAACACCTCTGGTATAAGACGCCACTGCTCTAACCACTACACTACCATCTCTTGTACGAGAAGCCAGTGCTCTAACCACTACACTACCACCTCTTTTACGAGATTCCACTGCCCTAAACACTACACTACCACCTTTGGTATGAGAATTCACTGCTCTAACCACTACACTACCACCTCAGTACACTACCACCTCTGGTACGAGAGTCTTCTGCCCTGACCCCTAAACTATCACCTCTGAATGAGAGCACTAACCACTACACTATCACCTCTGGTATAAGAGGCCACTGCTCTAACCAATACACTACCACCTCTTTTACGAGAGTGCACTGCTCTACCCACTACCCTACCACCTCTGGTACGAGAGTCTTCTGCCCTAACCGCTAAACTACCACCTCTGTATGAGAGCACTAACCCTACACTATCACCTCTAGTATAAGAGGCCACTGCTCTAACCACTACACTACCACCTCTTTTACGAGATTCCACTGCCCTAACCACTACACTACCACCTCTGGTATGAGAATTCACTGCTCTAACCAAAACACTACCACCTCAGTACACTACCACCTCTGGTACGAGAGTCTTCTGCCCTAACCCCTAAACTATCACCTCTGAATGAGAGCACTAACCACTACACTATCACCTCTGGTATAAGAGGCCACTGCTCTAACCAATACACTACCACCTCTTTTACGAGAGTCCACTGCCCTAAGCACTACACTACCACCTCTGGTATGAGAATTCACTACTCTAACCACAACACTACCTCCTCAGCATGAGAGCATTAACCACTACACAACCACCTCTTGTATAAGCCGCCACTGCTGTAACCACTACACCACCACCTGTTGTACGAGAGTCCACTGCCCTAAGCACTACACTACCACCTCTGGTACGAGAGCCCTAAAAACTATGCAACCACCTCTGGTAAGAGAGCCCACTGCTCTAACCACTGCACTCCCGCCTCTGGTATCAGAGTCCACTGCTCAAACACTACACGACAACATCTGTATGAGAGTCCACTGAGATAGTCAATACACTACCACCTCTTCAAATGAGAGTCCGCTGCTCTAACCACTACACTACCACGTCTATTTGAGAGTGCACTGCTCTAACCACTACACTACCACCTCTGGTACGAGAGTCTTCTGCCCTAACCGCTAAACTACCACCTCTGTATGAGAGCACTAACCACTACATTATCACCTCTGGTATAAGAGGCCACTTCTCTAACCACTAAACTACCACCTCTTGTACGAGAGTCCACTGCCCTAAGCACTACACTACCACCTCTGGTATGAGAGCCCTAAAAACTATACAACCACCTCTGGTAAGAGAGCCCACTGCTCTAACCACTACACTCCCGCCTCTTGTATCAGAGTCCACTGCTCACACACTACACTAACACATCTGTATGAGAGTCCACTGCCATAGTCACTACACTACCACCTCTACAAATGAGAGTCCGCTGCTCTAACTACTACAAACTACCACCTCTGTATCAGAGCACTAACCACTACACTATCACCTCTGGTATAAGAGGCCACCGCTCTAACCATTACTCTACCACCTCTTGTACGAGAGTACACTGCCCTAAGCACTACACTACCCCTCTGGTATGAGAATTCACTGCTCTAACCACTACACTACCATCTCAGTATTAGAGCACTAACCACTACACTACCACCTCTGGTATAAGACGCCACTGCTCTAACCACTACACCACCACCTGTTGTACGAGAGTCCACTGCCATAAGCACTACACCACCACCTCTGGTATGAGAGACCTAAAAACTACACTACCACCTCTGGTAAGAGAGCCCACTGCTCTAACCACTGAACTTCCGCGTCTGGTATCAGAGTCCACTGCTCAAACACTACACGACCACATCTGTATGAAAGTCCCCTGCCCTAGCCACTACACTACCACCTCTTCAAATGAGAGTCCGCTGCTCTAAACACTACACAACCACCTCTATTTGAGAGTGCACTGCTCTATCCACTACACTACCACCTCTGGTACGAGAGTCTTCTGCCCTAACCGCTAAACTACCACCTCTGTATGAGAGGACACGGATAAAAATTCGACAGAAACGACATCGACCCTCCGAAACGTATAGGCTCCATATCTAGAGACGCTACTGACTACGCCTCACGCATTACCACTATATAACCAAATAAGTGTCCGATTTCCGCGCTAGAGGCGCTACTATGTACTTTATTTCATTGATTAGAGGGTAGCACCATATACCCATATAAACATTACCAATTTTCTCGCTAGAGGCGCTAGTGTGTACTTTATTTCATTACTGTGAGTAGTGTATTCACTAGAGGGTAGCACTAGCAGTTTTACTTGAATACAGTGCGTACTTTATTTCATTACTGTAAGTAGTGTATTCACTAGAGGGTAGCACTAACATTTTACTTGATTATTACTAATTAATCACTTTGACCTTTGACCTCTGACCTCTGACCTCTTACCTCTAGCTACAACAACTATGCCAGTGACAGCTGCTAGCACCGCCAGCTAAGGAATGCAACGTTAGACGTCACTGCCTAGCGTTATAAAATGTGCCAGCCTAACGCAGCAGCGCTTACACAGCCAACTTTATCATTATAAAGTACACCGCTCAACGTTAGCTAAATGCAGCGCTTGTACAGCCAACTTTATCATTATATATATTGCGCCGTACAGCACCAGCCTAATGCGATATCCCATTTGGCTGTGAGGCAAGACGACTAAGCCAACTGATAACCTCTGCTCTTTCAGCGCAGCCGCAGTCAGCCGACTGATGCAAACTATTCTGCAGCGCAGGCGGTCTATTTATAATAACTAGAAAAATACAGTGTTCTTCACTAGACACGCTACTTTTCAGCCTCACTAATTAGCAGTAATTAGTCACTAAGACTGCTAATTAGTACTACAGCCTCACTGATATAACCACAACACATGTCCATATAGCCACACCACAACACATATAACCACATAATCAGCACTAATTAATCACTAATTAGTAATTAGTACTACATATTACTAATTAGTTAGTAGTGTATTCACTAGAGGGTAGCACTAGCAGTTTTACTTGATATAACCACACCACAACACATATATAACCACATATCAGCACTAATTAGTCACTAATTATCACGACTAAGTAGCAAGGTCAGCACATTCTAATTAGTACTAGTGTATTCACTAGAGGGTAGCACTAGCAGTTTTACTTGATTATTACTAATTAATCCTCACGCGTAACCACTATATAACCACATAAATGTTCGATTTCCGCGCAAGAGGCGCTAATGCGTACTTTATTTCATTCACTAGAGGGCAGCACAGCGCATTTGACCTTTGACCTCTGGCCTCTGACCTTAGTCACTTATTAATACTAATTAAAGTGCTAATTAGTATAGTGAGTAGTGTATACTATTAATTAGTACTAATTACTATTCTCACTAGAGGTCGGGCACACCGTTCATTCATAAAATTAATGCAGCAATCCATCACTATCATTCAAACTTTTTTATAAGTAAGCTGTCACTTTTCTGCATTCCAAAGTGCTCCTCTGACTAATAAAAAACGTGCAAAACCCTTTGATGTTTCGCCGATTTCCTTTGATCTTAGGTCATGACCCGTACTGTAAGTAAAACAATAACTACTGCAGACATATAGTTCTGCCCCCAGTAAATCTGCAAATCTCGGTTTTCTGAGAGCGACAAGGTGTTTTTTGGCGAGCGGGGGGTGCAATTGGAGGTTTCTGGGGAGCTTAACAAATTGTAGAAGCTTTCATGTTCAGGTATTCACCCTACTTCGTTCAGGTTAGCCCAAGAACATGACTAACAACGAACTTACATTAATTAACACAGAAGATCAGATTCGACCTACATGTAGGCTTTATTGTAGTGTTAGTTCATACATCTCTGCCGTTCTATCTTCTCGGCTTCTCTCCTACATCTTATCCCCTATATATATATATATATATATATATATATATATATATACACGTATATATATATATATATATATATATATATATATATATATATACAAATCCACACAACAATCCAACACTCCATAGTCACACCTTAAGGGCCCACTGAACAAACAATGTCTTGCACATTGGCAAGGGATAGATTTACTTCCTAATCTGTGCTCACCCGTTCATGGCATATCTGCACCTTATGAATTTATTGAACACGCAGTAATTACCAACAGGGAAATATTATCTGTGTCCAGACACAATCGTGTTCCATACACTGTCAGATAACGATTTGTGTAAAGACTAAGACCATGCCGCCAGAAAAATAGAAGTAAGTTGAAACATCCTACAGCCAGCTATATGTAACTGTAGCTGCGTTCCATCCGCTGTATTCTTTCCCGGCGTAACTGGTCTGTTTACTAATGTCATTTTAATTACCTACATGCAAGCAAACAATACACAGTTCACATTATGCAATTTACTAATGATCGCTTAATGATCTCCACACTGGGCAGGTAGCTAACAGTCAGAAACCAACAATAACAATCCGAACCCAACAATTCTAGCAATTACAAATTAATCAATTCCTCCACCAAACTAACAATTACCAATCAACATAGTTATGGTTATAGAGTTACTTATGACAGGATCTTACAAAATGTTGAACGTCGCCGCGAAAAAAAATATTCAACAGCACGTCATAAACCACCGTCCCCCTCCCCCCGTCTTCCGATGTTATCAGTCGAAGAGCCGAATGAGCTGAACTTATGGGCAAAACACCCCTCTCCCCGTCTTCCGATGTCATGATCCGACAGAGGAGCGTAGGGGTGCTGAAGCTCGGGTTCTCAGCTTCTCCAATATTGATTTCGTTCTCGCGCCAGTGTATCGCGGCATCACATGTTATACTCATGTTATACAGGAAGCTGCTAGTTTATTGATTAACCCTTTACTTTTGAGCCAGGCTAATTCTACTCAAACCACTTTGTGACACCTAAACCTCATTATGGAACCCTACCAAAGTCTAGGACTTTCCATCAACATCAGAAAAACCAAGGTCATCCACTAACCAACTCCAGACAACAATAAAGTACCTCCCGAAATCAAGGTCTCTAGAAGAATCCTAGAACTTGTTGAACATTTCACCTACTTACGAAGTCGCCTGTCCCAGAAGGCTGCCATCGAAGCAAAAGTCAGCATCGTATCTGCTGTGCTAGGAAATAGCGCAACCGATACTACACGAGCGAAGCTTGGGATCGTTGCCACCCGAAGACCATGGAGGAATTCCATAAACGATGCCTCATAAGATTATTTACATCCAATGGGAAGACCGCCGCACCAACGCTAGCTTCTTCAGCGCCGAACACCACCAGCAATTGGGAAATTCTCGTGCAGAATCAACTCCGTTGGACAGCACACTGTGTCACAATGCTAGATTCCCGCCTCCCCCAACAACTCTCACAGCTGACGCATGGTTCAATAACACGTGGCTGCCAGAGGAAACGTTTCAAAAATTTTGCCAAATGCTAAATGAAGAAAGGCCAGGTACACATTATCACTTGGGAGGACATGGCTTTGGACCGTCTAATTTGGCACTGTAGCACCCACCAAGCATAGGCCAAATTCGAGACCGACCGCCTACTTCACGGGGTGGAGGAGCGACAGAGAAGAAAGGAGAAGGACCTGTCTCGACAACACATACAGGTCTCCATTCCACACGGAACCTCCTGCCCACATTGCAACAATATACCAGCCAACTTGTTGTTGAAATCTGGGAGATTCAACAGAGGTTAAGCACGCTTCTCGTGTCGCGCTGTCTCGGATCTTTACATCGGAAGACGGGGGGGGGGGGTGATGTTGGAGATTTTCAGAGAAAATCCAGGAGATTTGCCTATATTCCGGGAGACCGGGAGATACACCCAAAATCCGGAAGACTCCCGGATTTCACTGGAGAATTGGCAACTATTACAACAAAATTTGCAAAACGAGAATCGGGTTCCTGGTGCACCCCAGGACCCACAACCAACCCCTGGCGCACGTCATCGTCGTTTCGAGGTACCGCTGATGGTGATGATGATGCTTGAGCCTGAAGCAGAGCCTGATCGATGTAATCAGCAGCGCCCCTGACGCTCGAGGATATCTCCGTGTCTGACAGTGAGCCTCTTCTAAAGCACTTTGTTTTCGTCTTCCAATCCCACGGCTAAGTTATGCGAGTACTGGCTTACGTAAAATACTACAGATGCGCTACAACATTTTAAAAGGGAAATAAACATCTAACAGCGTTAATAAAAACTAACCATTAACAACCATATACAATCAAGAATACTACGCTACGAGTTTATTAGAATAATCTTTTGGAAACACACAATTTAAATAGCACAGACAGCGCCATTGCGATAGAAAGCCGGACATCACTAATGCCTATTCTTCCCAATAATATTCGCCAAACTAAGAACATTCCTCTCGTTTGCGTCGCCGAAACTGTTTTGGCGCTGTAACTACTAAACGTGTTACGTCCATTTGGTGCACTATATGGCGGCAGTACGACAGTTGGTACACGGGGTGTGACTCTGAATCAAAGGGAACACGAGAAACCACCGTATGAGCTGGCATAATCATATTATATGTCGAGGAAACAGGGACATTCGACACGTCACCGCAGCGTCATGGTCAAAGAAGCTCTAAGCGTATAATACAAGTTATATTTCTGAAGCATTGGGGGACGGTCAGATTTCACTAGAATCTCCCACTTTGAAAATAACTTATGGGTAAACCATTGGCGTGACATTGCTGATTATAGTTGCAAATGGTCAGATTATTAGTAATAGTAATGATAATAATAATAATATAATAATGTTTATTTCAGACAAAAGTCCTTTATGTGAGCACATGAAATACAAGTAAATAAAAACATACAATATTAACTCAATATTAATTGTCCACACAATTGCCTTTTATTTCCCTTAATACAATCGGCCGCATTCGGCTTAAATCCAACGGGTTGATTGTAGTTATTAAAACTGGTCCTCGTCTTGGTTAATTAAACATTGGCCAAACGATGCATGCGCAGTCGCGTACAGTCACGCTGTAGAACCACGGCGGCAGTTGCGTGTGTTTACGCCCGTTGCTGCGGTTGTATACATGGTTGTATACATTTGACGCTCTCGCCAGTGCTGGGTACGTACAGTTTTCGGCGAATATCACCTAAAATAAAGGATGTTGTAATCACAACGCTGGTCAGTCATGATGCTTGTCCAGACAACATTGTTCGGGTAAATCCCCCGAACAATAATCAAATATTGGAATTCCCTACCAGATGCAATAGGCAACATTACAGAGCCACAGAAATTCAGACAAGCCTTAATGCACGACTAATAACCAATCATGCGCACCCAACCCTGACCGTTTGACTCGTAAGGAGTGTTGGCCAGTACTCAAGCAAGAAAAGACAAGACAAACATAGTTATGATGGCCGAGAAGGGTCATCGCGTTTTTGTGTGGAAATCTGCACCGCCATGGGGCGATGGCGCGATGCGCGATGCGATGGACGATGAGCGATGCGACGGACTATGCGCGATGCTATGGGCGATGCGCGATGCGATGGACGATGCGCGATGCGATGAGCAATGCGCGATGCGATACGCGATGCGCGATGCGATGCTCGATGCGATGCGCGATGCGATGCGTGATGCGATGGTATAAATTATAAAGATGCCGTAATGAGCATGCGTACGCCGAAAACGAGACTTAGGCAGCCATTTGTATATTATTAAACGCATTCCTTTTTGTGTTCAGAGCTTGTGATGATGGCTGATAACGTATACGGTTACACATATTATTATGTTTGTTTGTTTTTCGTACTTCTAAATGTTATGACGAAAGTCTGGGGCAAAAATCTCTTTTAACATGACATTTATGTACCTCTTCTACCGCTCAAACTGTATTTGTTAAATTGTTTCCGTCTGGATATCATTGGTAGAAAATATATAACTTGTTTTGTATACATCGGATGAGACAACAATTTGAAGCTGTTTTTTAACCTTTAGCTTATTGGAAATGCCATTCCTTTGTGTCCAAATTTATAAATATTATAAATAGCTACATTATTTGAAGTCAGTTTAATACGAACATGTACATTTGTTTAAATGATCGAAAGAACTTAATTTAGTCGTCATTTGCATCACGTGTTTTTTCCCCTGTCTACAGTGTAATTGTCTCGTTTTCGTTAATTGAATCGAATTGCTGAGGCACCGTTTACCAAAACGTAGTGTAACTGCCTGTCAATCGCATCGGTATACGATGCCACCCAATATAGCTTGCGGCCCGAATGGGTAATTATTGAGATTGTCAGGTCATAGTTGTGTGTAGGCAAATGCTTTGATGTGGTCACATGTGGATACTATTATTGTTTTGAAATAGGTGCCACTAGTGAAGCCAGACATTCATTAGAACAGCATACGGTGAATCTGTACCAAACATTATGTACGTGTGTGTGTGTGTGCGTGCGTGCGTGCGAGCGTGCGTGCGTGCATGCACACGTGTGTCATTATAAACCTATACTTATAGCATGAATGTGTGCCAATTTTATTGTTGTAAATACAGTTGTAGCATCATTGCCAGGTCAAATAAAGCTAACTGCTGCAAACCTGACGCGTAATTTTTCATGAGTGTGTATTTCTCAAAAGGTGCATATGTTCATTTCAGTTCACAATTTAGTAACACAATGTTTCGTGGCAGGATACAATAATGTTGAACTCTGTGCGATACTCAGCCACAACGGAATATCCATCAGGTGTGTTCTTTATAAATATAATATGGTAATAATATAATACTCTGAGTAAAAAGCATAATATGTTCATACATGACACCTCGCGCGCCAGGGGGCGCTGCTGATTACAACGGTCTCAGTAGGCAGATCGTATTGCGAAATTTGGTATATAAGCTAAGCCAATAATAACGCTTGCCGGCAAATTCCGGTGATCTTCATTTCAGTCATTTTTGAGTTTGCTAATGGTATGTGTAATGTTGGGGAAGTATATGTATTTATTATGCACAATACCACTCAGCCCCTCGTGAGAATGTTGTGATTCCATGAAGTCACTGGCTTCGTCAGTAGTTATAGCGTTGTCCACAATACGGGTCATGATCCGAGATCAAAGGGTTTTTCGTTTTTTATAAGTATAATTTTTGCGTTTTTTAGCAGTCAGGAGCACATTCTGAGTCGAATGGAATGTTACTTATAAAAAACTTGGAATGTTACTTATAAAAACTTGATTGACAGATCCACGGAAGAGAGTGTGCCGACATCTAGTGACTAATTAGGTGATTAATTAGGTACTAATTAGCAACAAGTGAGTAGTGCATTCACTGGAGGGCAGCACTAGCAATAAGTAAAAAAACCTTCCTCCCTCCCTTCCTACCGCCCGAACTTCGTGTGTGTGTGTGTACGTATAAATTTATTGAGTTTATAAACATAGATGCATTCAATATGCACGGTTAGCTAATCAATACGATTTCAGCATTCATGACGCAGTTACTCAGCAACATACCGTTATTCTTGACAAAGAGCGAATGGAAATGCAACGATTATCTAAACAATTGAGTAGTAGGGGCCTAAGCGACATATGCACTTTGAAAGAGTAGCCTCTATCATCCTCGCAAGCAGGTCGACGACTACGTACACTACCCCTGGCAAATATCCTACGCAATGTATGGAGGTCAGCTGATTCAAACTAGTAATTAGCTTCGCCGCAATTGTATAACCCGTGAGAACAGTGCTGACACTCGCCCCACCCGCAACTCAATTCTAAGACGAAAGTAGTTATAGCGTTGTCCACAATACGGGTTATGACCCGAGATCAAAGGGTTTTTCGTTTTTTATAAGTATAATTTTTGCGTTTTTTAGCAGTCAGGAGCACATTCTGAGTCGAATGGAATGTTACTTATAAAAAACTTGGAATATTACTTATAAAAACTTGATTGACAGGTCCACGGAAGAGAGTGTGCCGACATCTAGTGACTAATTAGTGAATTAAATAGGTACTAATTAGCAACAAGTGAGCAGTGCATTCACTGGAGGGCAGCACTAACAATAAGTAAAAATAGTAATGACGTGTGCGTAAGGTTATATAATGGTTATGTGGGAGTCACGTGTGCGTAAGGTTATATAATGGTTATGTGGGAGTCACGTGTGCGTAAGGTTATATAATGGTTAACCATGTGTGCTGACATCTAGTGACTGAAAAAGAAAGCAGACACGTATGTGTAAGGTTATATAGTGGTTACGTGTGAGGTGATGTAGTCAGTAGCGTCGTCGTCCGTGTCTAGATATGGAGCCTATACGTTTCGGAGAGTCCATGTCGTACCTGTCGAATTTTTATCCGTGTAGAATTGCGGCATACGGTCGGGGTTTCAAATCCGTCGAACACGCCTACCAGTTTAGAAAAGCGATGTTTAACGCAGACGAAGCAAGCGCGGAGTACATCAAATCGGCGTGGTCGGGCTATATAGCGAAGCGACGAGGTTACGGGATCACGAAAGCGAGAACGAGTGCCGAATGGGATGGCGTTAGAGTCGAGTGTATGAAAAGCCTGTTGATGAGTAAGTTCGGGGCGTCGAAAAAGTTGAAAGACGCCCTGTTGACTACCGGGGACGCCGAATTGGTGGCGTGGGTGCCGTCGAAAGAAGCCTTTTGGGGTTGCGCCTACGGGTATAAAGAAGGTCAGAATATGCTCGCCAAATTGTTGATGGAGGTGCGTCGTGAGTATAGAAGAAACGAATACAAGTCATCGTAACGTTGTCCGCGCACCAGTCGTCGATATGGACGGAAAGTGGAAGCATCCTTTTACGTGTATAGTGTCCGGCCCTACGGGGTGCGGTAAGACTACTTTCGTTGCTCGCCTGCTAAAGTTTGCCTCGTGTATGACTGAGCCGCCGCCGGAAAAAAATTATGTGGTGTTACGGCCAGTGGCAAACCGCCTACGACTCTATGACAGCCGGTTTAGAATTTGTAGACGATTTGCCGGATCCGAAGCTTTTGGACGCCAAAACGAGGACGCTTCTAGTACTCGATGACCTTATTGCGGAGACCGATAGTAGGATCACGACTTTGTTTACTAAAAAAGTCATCACTGCAACGTGTCCGTCGTACACCTTTTGCAGAATCTCTTTCCGAAAGGGAAAGAAAATCGCACAATCAGCCTAAACGCGCAGTATATGGTCCTCTTCAAGAGTCCCCGGGACGCGGGGCAAGTAGGTCACCTGGCGAAACAGATGTATCCGGGTAGAACCAACTACATGGTGGAGGCGTTGAAAGATGCCACGTCAGCAGCCTACGGTTACCTCCTGGTGGACCTGAAACAGGAAACGCCGGAAACCATGCGCCTGCGTACGGCCATTTTTCCCGACGATCGCATTCAGTACGTCTACGCGCCGACGAGAGTATAAAAAAGCGGAGCGCGTCGCGGCCGACGTCATTCGACAGGATGACAGATCGCGTGAAGAGGCACATCCTGGCCCTGCAGCTGTTGCGTAGATACCATCGAAATACGAATCTGAGAAAAGCGGTAATCGCCCACGCGGTTGCCGACCTCATCTGTAGTCTGTGCGACTGCGCGTATAACATTCTGAGAGGGAACGTGAAATTGACGCCTAATAACAAAAAAGTGCTGAAAAAGTACAGGAACAATCTGCGCAAGCTAGCTTCGAAAAAAGTACCCATCAAACGGAAGAGGACCGTCTTGCAGACGGGGTCGGGCGCCTTTCTGACGGCGCTGCTGGCACCGTTGGCGAGCAACTTTCTGCCCCTCCTCAGACAGGCTATTGGTTGATGCAGCACGCAAAGAAGATGGCGTTGGTAGAACCCCGGTTGGTGGAGCATCTACTCCCGTTACTATCGCAACCGACCACGACCACGTCGGGTGTGATGAGTAGCCTGGACAACGACATGAAAACCGTTCTCGAGCGTACGGATTTATCCGAACGAGAAAAGGTAGCGGCGTACAATCAACTGCTGAGTCGTTACAACGCCATAGAGACGTCTCGCGCGCAGCAACCGATGCGAGTGTCCGTAGTGAAGAACGAGTCGCCGATGACGCCCGACCAATTGCTGGACGATACGGAGAGCGAGATCGTGAAGTGCGTACCGACAATTCTGAAAGAAAAGACCCGCCTCCTGATGGCGAGACTGAAAGCCGACACGCTGATTCGCTGGAGCGGAGCTCGTGTACGACGGTGCGCCTATCGCCGAAAGCAACATGGTAGATCTAGTGAACGATCTCATGCGAAAGAAGAAGAAGACTCCCGCGCCGGTTGGCTGGGAAGCGTTTGGGAATCATATAAAGCGGCTGAATGTCCCTATGGAGCTCGTCGGTAACCCCCAGCGTCGAGCGTACATACAGCACGCGCAGAAGCGAAAGGGCCGCACTCAATCTGTCGACCGCATGCCGTGGGCCACCTTTTAGCGCCCATAGAGGATGCCCGCCCGAAGATCAGTCGTCTTCGTCGTCGTCGTCGTCGCCGTCGTAATCGCGGCGGCCTTCGTCGCCGCCCTCTTGTTCGCCGTATCGTCGCAAGAGCCATGGCGGTGGTGTCACGGCGGTCTCGTGGTACGCAAAGAAAGCGCCAACAACAACAACAACGTGACGACCGACTGAAGCGCGACTACTTCGACCCGAAACGGACGGGCAGTTACGGCGGCGTCGACGCGTTGCACCGGGCGACCTCGTCGACGTGGCTAAACTAAAAAAACACAACGAAGGTATAGCGTTCCTATTGACGGTCATCGACGTCTTCTCGAAGCGGGCGTGGTGAGTCCCGTTGAAGAGTAAATCCGGTCCGGCGCTCGTTGCGGCCTTCGATGGCCTGCTGTCGTCGCCGCAACAGCCGCCGAACGCCCTGCAGACCGACAAGGGGACGGAGTTTCTCAACAGGCCCCTTCAGACGCTTTTGAAGGCGCGCGGCGTCCACCATTTCGTGACGCACAAAGAGGAGACCAAAGCAAGTGTCGTGGAGCGATTCAATCGTACGCTGAAGAAACGCATGTGGAGGTACTTCACGAAGCATCAGACGCTGAGGTACGTGGAGCCGTTGCAGGACTTCGTGCGGTCATACAACAACGCCTACCATCGAAGCATCGGTAGGAAGCCGGCGAGCGTCAACGCAGCGAATCAGGAGAGCGTGTGTCAGCGGCTGGACGGCGGCGTCGGATGTCAAAAAACAAGCCGAAACTGCGAGAGGGGGACCGCGTACGCATCAGCAAGGCGAAGGGACGTTTCAAGAAGGGGTACATGGCTAACTGGAGCGAAGAGCTCTTCACCGTCGTAGAATCGCACCCGTCCGACCCTCCCGTTTACCGATTGATGGACGACGCGGAACGATACTGGACGGCACCTTCTACGAGCCGGAGCTACAAAAAGTAATCGTCTCGAAGGATAAATTATATCGGGTGGAGGCCGTTCTACGGAGACGTCGTCGACGACGCGGTAAGGGTGAAGAGGTGCTTGTCAAATGGTCCGGCTATCCGGCCTCGTTCAATAGCTGGATCGACGCCAATGCGCTTTTGGACTATAAGGAATGACGCGTTGGATGCGACATGCTGGGTGCTGGCGACTGCAAGAGGCGGGGCTGTGCAACGGCTTTTCGTTCTTTATAAGGGGATGGTGCTGTATTAGTAGACTGCAGATTAGAAGACCGCGGTCGCCGCGCCACGTTCGTACCAGACGGACCCGTCGACGAACCCGATCTATGGTGTTTCTGCGGGATAATACCGCCTCCCGTACGCGATAAAGGAAGGACGCCGTAGCGTCGGACGGCAGTCGCGTTTTGTGCACCGTCGAGACGACAGCAGCAGCAGCCAATGCAGCAGCCGAATACCGCCGTCGACTCAGGCGTGTTTGTCGAAGAACCCGCCGTCGACTCATGCGTCTCTGTGGATGCGCCCGATGCCGTCGACGACTCCTCCGTCACGAACGTTCCGTGGCGTCTCTGCGGCAACGAATGCCCTAAAGCCGAGATCATCTTCCTGTGCCAGATCGTCGTCCTGTACACGGTGATCGTCGTCCGTATATACAATCTAACGCGCGGCCAGGGCGACTCCAATCTGTGGACGGCGCTGCTGAGTAGTTGCCTCGGCTACCTACTACCGAGTCCGTCTATGAGACGCGATGGCGTCGTCTGACTTTTACGTGACGTCTATGAAGACGCACCCCGAAAACACGTTGACGCACTACACGACGAATCTGCCGCATCGCGTCGACCTGTCGGGGCGGTGGGAATGCGGGCTGGTGTCGCTACAGTACACGCAAAGCTGGTACAACGTGAGAGAAGAGAACGCCTACTTCTTCTTGGCTTGCGGGACGGGGGACGAGGGTCTTTTCACCACAGCGGACGGGAGTAAAATATTCTCCGGCAGGGCACCATCCCGCACGGCTTTTACAACAGCGCCTACGAGCTGATGCACAAAACAACGAGACACTGACGAAACTGAGCACCGATAGAGTCAAGGCACGCCTGGAGTACAGCCCCGTCTCTAATCGCATGACGATGCGTCTATCGGCGGGCGTCGAATTTAACATCCCCCCGCGGAGCCACCTGAAAAAGATACTAGGCTTCGAGTCGGACCGTATCGCGGGTTACGTGGTGCCGTCGAGCGACTACGGCCTGCCCGTAGGGTATACCTTCGAGTTCGAGGGGGACAACAAGGTGGACATCAACGGCGGCGTCGAAACCATGTACGTGTACACGGACATCGTGGAACCGCGCATCGTCGGCGACGTATTCGCCCCCCTCCTCCGAACCGTACCCGCCTACGGTTCGAACGGGTACATCGTATCGAACGTCTTCGGCCGCGTCCAATACGCGCCGCTCCTGCGTCGCCAATTCGATTCGATCGAGATAGATATAAGAGACGACATCGGTCAGCCGGTACCATTCGTGCACGGAAAAGTCGTGACGACGCTTCACGTCAGACGCTGCAAGTCGAAACTGTTCTGACGATGGCGAGAAGCGGGCGCAACGTGTACGAGGACTATTACACTCGGCAGGTCGGCGGTAGCCTGCCGGTGTTCGTCGGCGGCCGATCGCAGCGGGGACACGGCCTGGGTAATCTCTTCGGCAGCCTGTTTCGAAGCGCCATGCCGCTCATCAAGAGAGGGGCCGTGGCGCTGGGAAGCGCGCTCTCAATACGGGCGTGCGCTTGGCGCGGGACGTCGTCGCCGGCGGTAATTTTAAACAGTCGGTAAAGCGACGCACGAAGGAGGCGGGCGCCGACCTTCTCGACGGGCTGTTGAACTCGCACCCGCCGCCACCGCCGAAAAAGCGACGACGACGACGCATAAAACCGCCCGGCACGCCGGCGACGACCAGTAAGAAGAGGCGCCGTCGAAAGGAGCAGACGTCGAGCGACGACGTATTCCCCGCGTAGAAGAAGAAGAATGGCGTTCGTGCATCGACAGTCGTGCGAGGGCGTAAAGAGCGAACTGGACCTGTTCAGCGTACCGACGACGCAGACGAGCATCGAGAGCGGCCAGTGGATCGATCACCAGACGCTGACGGCCCTCGACGCTGGCGGCCCTATCGAGTTTCTCATTCCGGGCTCCGGAGACGACTATCTGGACCTGGCGACCGCTAGACTGTACGTGCGCGTCAAGGTGGTGAAGGGGAACGGCACCGATCTCGCGAACGACAGCGTCGTAGCTCCGGTCAACAATTTCCTGCATTCGATGTTCAGTCAAATCGACGTGTCGCTGAACGGCACGCTCGTGACGTCGTCGACCAATACGTACCCGTACCGGGCCTACACCGTACCGGGCCAGCTCAGTTACGGGTCCGACGCCAAAAGATCGCAGCTCGAGGCCGACCTGTGGCGCAAGGACACCGCCGGGCACATGGAGACGGCGGGGAACAACAACGGCGGGTACGTGCATCGGCACCACTACATACACGACAGCCGCGAGTTCGACATGATGGGACGCCTGCACGTCGACGTGTTCATGCAAAACCGGTACCTGCTGAACGGCGTCGACGTAAAGGTGCGACTGATGCGAAGCAAGGACGCCTTGGCGCTCCTACGCGACATCGTCGATCCGGGGTACAAGATCGTCCTGCTGGAGACCTACCTGCAGGTGCGAAAGGCCAAGGTGAACCCGGCCGTCCAGCTCAGTCACATCAAAGCGCTGACGCGGGGGAAGGCCAAGTATCCGATGCGTCGCGTCGACTGCAATATGTTCTCGATACCGCAGGGCACGATGTCTCATACGCACGAGAACGTGTACCTGGGCACGCTCCCGAGACGCGTGTTCATGTGCCTGATCGACAACGACTCCTACAACGGGGCCAACGATAAAAACCCGTTCAACGCGAAGCACAACGACATAAACTTCCTCGCCCTCTACGTCGACGGACGCCAGGTGCCGAGCAAGCCGATGCAGCCGGACTTCGCGCATCGGCGCTACATCCGAAGCTACATGAACCTGTTCGCCGCGACGGGAAAGGCGTACGAGGACGTGGGGTTCGACCTGACTCGCGACGAATTCGGCGACGGCTACACCGTCTTCGGCTTCGACCTGTCGCCCGACTGCTGCGACGGCGAACACTTCAACGTCGTGCGTAAGGGGAACCTGCGCGCCGAGATCCACTTCGCGCAGGCGCTCCCCCGGATGGTGAACGTCGTCGTGTACGGGGAGATCGAGACGGTGCTCGAAATCGACAAGAACCGGAACTTCGTGTACGAATACTGAGATGGACACGTTTCAGCTGATACGTCGCCTGGCGGTCGACGCGTACACTAAAAACATCGTCGTCGGCGTCGTGCCTAAAGACGAGCTACCGGGACGGCGGCTCACCGCCTACCCGACGGCGTTCGTGTGCAACACTGACGACGGCGACGAACCGTTGGAGCACTGGGTGGCCGTCTTCGTGGACGCCGACCGGCGAGGAGAGTACTTCGATTCGTACAGGCTGCCGCCGCGGCACGCCGACTTCCGCGCCTTCCTTCGCCGCAACTGCGACGCGTGGACGTACAACGATAAGAGACTGCAGAGCGGTATATCTAAAGTGTGCGGCCAATATTGCGTCGCCTAATTGCTCTTACGATGCCGCGGTATGCCGCTAAGCGGCTTCCAGTGCCTATTCGGCCCCGATAGGGTGGCCAACGGCTGTCTCGTATCCGACTGGCTAAAGCCGCATTGAACGCTTATCTCTTTTTATTAGACGACCGAGTATCCGAACCGACTTTGTGGGAACCGCCGTTCGCGGGCTCCTCGCCGCGCTAGGCAGGCAAGACCGAAGTAGTGAAGTTGTTGTTGTAGTAAATAAACAACGATGAAAACTGTACCGTGTGTTCACTCATTTTTTTATTCGTACATACATACATACATACATTCCTTAGGGATAGGTAGGGGTAGGTCCTAACTACTGGACCCTAGGTAGGTAGGGTCCCTACCACTAGGGTCCCTACTTCTAGGGAGTGGGTCCCCCTTATACGAGTATCGGCGCCGTGGTGACGCCGTCGTCGAGCACGCGACGTTTGGCGTAAAAGTAGCTCAACGCCGCGCGCTCCTGAATGTACGTCAGCACGGACGATTCCTTCACTTGGAAGCCGTGGTTCCAGCCGCCGGCGTTCCGTCGGCCGCGCAGCACGCCGAGGAAGACGTCCTTGTCGACGTCGTTCTGACGCTTGCTCAGGCCCTTCGTACTGTACTTGTCGCCGTCGCCGCCGAAACAGTAGTACGTCTTGCTGCAGAGCGCAACGATTCCGCGACCGGACCATTCCTCTTTGAAGAGGCCCGGCGTTCGCTTGTCGTACCTGCGCCGTCTCGCGCAACACTCGTCGGGCGCGTCCCACGCTCGGCCGGCGAGCCGGCACCGCACGTACGCGTCCGCGTGCGCGTCGCAGTGTTCCGACGGGAACCACTCGCCGCGGTGCCGAAAGTAGTGTTCGCGCTTAGCCGTCGCCACAAGCTTTTCGAGGTCGCGTCCCGCATGAACGGGCTGAGATCGACGCATGAACGGGCTGAGATCGTCGCGTGCGATGTAGGCGTTCTTGAAGATCGGCTGCATCTCGGCGAAGGTGTCGCGCAGCGCCTCCGGAACGGCGATGTCGCACTCGACGAGGCCGAACAGCGTGCCGTCGAGCACGGCCTTCAGGATCGTCGACCGCGTAACGGTGGCGCTGCCGGTCCAGCTCCGCGGCGCTGCCGGTCCAGCTCCCACGTCAGCCACTCCACGGCCAGGCGGCCGTAGCGGTGCACGCGTTCCGGCCGAAAGGCGTTCTCCACGCGACGGCGCGTGTACCACACCGTCGGCATCTCCTGCGTGATCGCCCATAGGTAGAGGCCGTTTGCGTCGAAGCCGACAATCGAGCGGCAGGGCCGCGCTGACTCGCCGTACTCTTCGCGCCGAAGAGCGGTGACGTCGGCCTCGTGATAGCGCGCGAAAATGATCGAGGGGCCGCCGACGATCTGCGATTGTAGGAGCCGGTGCAGGTCCTTGTTCGGTTCGTTGAAGAGCGTGAAGTGGAGCGTCGACGGCAGATCGTTGAACGGATACAGCAGCGTCAAGTCCGGTACGCTGATGGCGTCCTTGAACATGTCGATGAGGCTCTGCCGATAGAAGGCGAACTGCTTGTCGACGGCCTCTAGGAAAGGCACCACGTCCCTATTGTTATACCACACGAGGTAGTCCCGCAGCGTCGTCATCCCTTCGTCGCGCCATACCTTCGCGCAACCCTCGTACTCGGCAGCGAAGATGCCTTCGCGCTTCAGGTGGCTGTAGAAGGCCACGCGCGGCGGCAGCTCGGTCTCGTCCAGTTTTCGCAGGTTGTCGAGGTACTCGTAGGGAAAGTGGCCCTTCGTCGCCTCGCAGCCGTAGGCCTTCAGAAACCTGTCGTAGCTGACGCCGGGGGCCAGGTAGTTGGTGATGTCCAGGAACTTGAGCGTCGCCGTCGTTAGGCACATGAAGTTGTTCTGACGCTTGATCGTAAACGCCGACGAGACGCTATGCGCGTTGCTGGTCATGAACAGGGGCGTCAGATATTTCTTGACGACGTTCAAGTCGTACTTGCCCGAATTGAAGCCGAGGGCGGGAAGGCGGCGCAGGTGCGTCCACAGGCGGTCTTCGAGCACAATGTACTAGCTCTTATCGCGCGACGCCTCCTTCTCCGTCGCGCGAGTTCGCCATTCTTCGTCGAGCGCGGCGATCGCCTCGAAGGTCGCGTCGAACGAAAGTCGAAGAGCCTCGCACGCCGCCTCGCTCATGGCTTCCAGGGCGTCGATCAGGCGCTTCGCGAGCTCGCCCGAATCGCCGGACGCGAAGAAGCAGCGCGCCGTCTCGTGCCCGGGGACGTTCGAGGCGACGCTCAAGCTGAGTAGCTCGTGTCGCGCTATCCACCGGCATTTGGCGCTGTCCGCCGGAAGGTCGCGATCGTCGAAGTAGCACTCGAAGTCGTACGTCGCCCTGTACGGGTAGTAGCGCAGGCGTACGTCCACGTCCTCCAGCTATTGAAACACGGACGGCGTCGGATGGTAGACGCCGCCGGGAAAGACTTGGCGAACGCCGCCCTTGCACGTCGCCTCGTGACGCCGCAGTCCATGGAGGGTCGGCCACAGCGCCTCGCCGCACTTACCGTATAGGTACGAGCGACAGAACAGCGACACGTCGGTTATGTAGGAATAGTGCGTCTCGCACAGATTGACGCTCATGGTAGTCGGGTAGCGGTGGAGGGAGCGGCGGACCACTTCAGCGGTGGTGCCCTCCTCCGTCAGTCGATACACGGTCACATTTGTATGGAAGACCGTCTCCACCCGGTCGAGTTCGTTCAGCGGGACGCTGGCGAACGCGTAGTAGGGTTGGCCGCCGCCGCCGGCGGCGCTGTAGTCGGCGTAGAGCCTTAAGGCCGAGGTCGTCAAATCGTCTACGCAGAAGTCGGCGCCACGATGCAGCGCCAGACAGCGGAAGAGGCACCGGTTGTCGGTGTACGGTTGATTGTGGCGATCTTTCGCTAGGCTGATGAGCGCCTTGTTGTGGCGCAGGCAGTCGGGGAGTCGCTGCTGGCGCGCGCACCCGATAGGATAGTTGATGATGGCGTTGAGGAAGTACGTAACGTTCGTCACCAACTCGGCGATCCACCCCGAGTCGGGTCGCTGCGCGATCACGTACTGCAGAACGTCGGGCTGTCGGGCGGCGTCGAGGAAACGTTCGAACGACGCGGAGTCGATAATGAGGACGGGCGACTCGAGATAGCGTCCGCAACAGTTACACGAAGAATGGTAGTACCTGAGTCGGCCCGTGTCCCTGTGCCGTAGGATAAACCCGTACGATAAATTTATTTTAAAGGCTCGAGTCTGCGCCTCGAACATCAGTCGTAGTCGGGCGTCGTGCGCGGACGTGTCCGAACAGTCGGACATATCGAAATTTTATCTAGACTGGACGGGACCGCGCACTACAGACGTACGGATGCTCGACCAGTGTTCGCGAACGGCACGCCGTAGGTCGTCGTCATCATTGCGCGCCGACGGCGGCGTACCGCAGACTCTTAAATGTCGCAACATATTATCGCGCTTGGCGAACGATCGATTCCATTTCGGACACGCGTGATTACCGCTGCCGCCGCCGCAGCTTTTCAGACGCCGCACCATATTGAGGCGACGGGCGAACGTTCGATCGCATTTCGGGCATGCGTGTATAGTCGGTGACAGCGGCGCGGAACGCTCGTTCGTCCTATTCGAGCCCGGAACGATATTAACTACGACGAATTACCGACATAGATTATAAGTCCGCGCGCAACGACCGCTAGGTGGTGGTGGTGGTGTTGGTGACAGCCGCCATTTTCTGGACGGTGGGGCGAATTTATCTCGCGCGCCGCGCTGTTTGTTCGCAGCTAGCCTGCGAAATCACCGCCCCGTCGGTTGGCAGCACTACCGTCAAGTTTCTTTGTTTGTTTGCACTGGGATAGCCGTCAGGTGTCAGCGCTGTCGACTACACCGTCCGTTAGCAGGGGCTTGCTGGGTATGTCTGGATGGCAGTGTTTTTGGGGCTACTCTACAGTTTCACTGGGCTGTCTTACCGCCCGCGCTACTCTGTTTGTTTCACTGGGATGACGGTGCAGCGGAGGCTGGCTGTCTTACCGCCCGTCGTCAGTTCGTAGTATCGAAGCGCTGGATGGCAACGCGCTACCGTCAAGTTTGTTTGCACTGTGATAGCCGTCAGGTGGCAGCGCTGTCGGCTACCCCGTCCGTTAGCTGGATGGAAGCGAATTGTTTTGGCGCTACTCTACAGATGTTTGTTACACTGGAATGACGGCGCAGCAGCAGCAGCAGCGGAGGAGGAAGCTGTCTTACCACCCGTCGTCAGTTCGTAGTATCGACGCGGTGGATGGCAGCAATTTTGTTTGTACTGGGACGTCGTCAGTTTGTTTGTACTGGGATGATGGCGCAGAGGTGGACGTGTCGACAACAGGAGGCGGGCTTTTTTTGTTCATACGTTTTATTAAGCATCATCATCATCATACATCACCACAGTAAGGATTCATGCCACAGCGGATTATGTCAGTGTAAATAAACCGCGCTACTACATGTTACAGTAAGGCTTTATGCCACAGCAGGGCAATAAGGCTTTATGCCACAGCAGGGTAAATAAACCGCGCTACATGTTATACACAGTAAGGGCTTGATGCCACAGCAGAGTAATAAGGCTTTATGCCACAGCAGGGTAAATATGTCGGTGTAAACAAACCGCGCAATGTTCAATTCGGCACTGCTACAGCAGGATGCAAATATAATGTTCGGCAGTATAAACGACGCCATAGGTTATTGTTCATCAGTGTAAATAAGCCGCGCAATTAATGTTCAATTCGGCACTGCTACAGCAGGATGCAAATATAATGATCGGCGGTATAAAAGACGCCACAGGTTAATGTTCATCGGTGTAAATAAACCGCGCAATTAATGTTCAATTAGGCACTGCTACAGCAGGGTAAATATGTCGATGCAACTAAACAGCGCTATATTATCAGCACTGCTGCAGCAGGGTAATACATAATTATGCGGGTGCAACTTAAGCGCGCAATACGTTCAACAATTCGGCAGTATAAACGTCGCCACAGCATATTAGTCGGCGAGACACGCTCTTTTCAACAGATAATGCTGTACGGCCACTTTCAAGAGCGAACGATCGAACGGAGCCGTCCAGTCCGTCCCCATGAGCCAGTCGGCCACTTGGCGCATGAGTGCACCTTCCGAAAATTGATCGCCGCGCACGCATCGTTCTTCGAGCACCGCGATCAATCGAATAGCGGGTAACAACAACGTCTGCTGCAGAAAGCTGTCGATCGCCAATGAAAAAAAACACATTTATGGCCGCCACGTTTTCGTACACAAGGCTGTACCGTCGGCTCGGCTTCCTTACTCGATAGCCGTACATATGTACGAAGGGACAGCCCTCCTCGGGCGGGCACTCACTGCATTCTTGACGCGCACTTTCCATCACCCTTTCGCCGACTATTTCGGCGAAGGTGGCCATTATGCATCTTTGCCGTCCGGCGTACGAATGGAGGACGCTCCACTCCTAGTCGGCTTGGAGGGTGCCCACTATCACTGGCTTTTTGTCGCGGGCCCACGGTATAAAGTCGTCCGAAGACACAGACAACACGTCCAGACGTGGTGATGGCAGTGATGCTGTTGTTGTCGACACCACCGGACTCAATGTAACGTACGTTGGAGCTTCAGCGGTGTTCGAAGGCCGATACATCGACACTTCTCTCGCCAGCGAGGGAGGATGAGGAGGAGGAGGAATGGTTTGCATGTCTTCATCAGTGAGGAGCGGAAGAGGAGGCGGCGGCGTTTCCGTTTTAGCGCGCTTCTCGGCGGGGGGCGAACTCTCATCAACGATGCTGCGCAAAGCAGCGGCGATTACAGCGTCCTACAGAAGCAACAAACACCAGGCGTTAGTCATTCAAGGGTGAACATCGTGTGCGCGCGCTTCATTTTCACTCGCCTTCTTCGACACGACCCTCACATCCCGGACAGTGTACGTGTCCAGAATTCACAGAAAGTACTGTGCCGGTCAGGCTCGCTATAAAACTGTTGCGCAACTGCTCTGGTAACATGCTGGCCACGTAGTCGGCATCGATATCGCCGATCGACGATATCGCTTCGTCGAACAGTGTAAGCCAGATACCAGCCTCAGCATCGTCGTCATCGTCGTCGCCGCCATGCCCTTCCAACAGGACGCGAACCGAAAAATACGTCTTCGGATTCGCCTGCACGCCATGTACTGCGCACACCATGCTACCGCTTTCAAGGCCTCGCACTTTGCACTTACAAGCGTGACAGCCGACGTACGTGCATTTATTTTTCCATGCAACGCCAAAGATTTTTACGGGTGTAATAATCTTATACGTGCCATCGGGGGCCAGCACAAACTCTTTCAGAGTTACCTCGGTCGTCGGCTCGACCGCACTCACCACTGCGTCGAGAGACGACTCCGACATAGTAGGCGCTGCATCGAGAGCCGGATTCGACGACTCCTTCGTAGCGGCCGCTGAAGGGGCTTTAATTTTGCCGCTGGCCGCCGCCGCGCCAGTTGGCACCTTCGACTTCGTTTTCTTCGGGACCTCTCCGTGAACAGGCGGTGGAACCATGATCAACAAGTACAACGCTCTGCAACGGCAACAACACAACGTTACCACACCGACAATACATAGGCGTTCTCCGCCCGACCCTATTTATAATCGCTTCGCGCATGGCCACCGTGCGCTCGCGCACGCGCGCCAGAAAACAGCCGATTCTTACAAGGTTACTAAAACTGAAAAAACTCGGTCAGTTTAGTGCACAAACAGAACGCCGCTTTTATTTTCTAATATAAGTTTACCATACGATTCTCCAGTCCCTACTTTGTATTATAGGCCGCTTAGTTTACGCGCATTTCACCCTTTATTACAGTTTTAGGCACTTACAAACAGTTACATAAGCGCCTTATATAACCAGTGTCAGCCGCTTATGTAAGGCTACCGCGTACGTGTCTAGGCCGCTACACGTCACTGCGAAACAACTGCGCAATTAATTTCTCACAATGGAGCAGAACAATGAACACCACTCTGCTGCTGCTGTCCCCCGACGACCACAAGACAGGTACATTTTCCTAACTCACTTAACGTCTTTCCTTCGTATCACTACAAATTACTATAACTGCTTTCTTTTTCAACGTCACTAACTAACAATTTGTTTTGTTTTGTTTTATTTACAGACCACACGCCGCGAACGCCACATATAATGCGGCTGCTGCCCAACCCCTACGACCCGGAGAAAGGTACGTTTCCTCCTTCAACGATACTAACTAAAATAACGGCTTTCCTTCATTATCTTCCTTACTATAACGGCTTTCCTTCCAATAACCGTCAAACTATAACTATAACTGCTTTCCTTCTAATAACTACAATTTATCTTACCTTTATTTACAGACGCCTCATTACGGGCTTTGATGATTACTATAACTATAGTTGCTTTCCTTCCACGTCACTCACTCACTCACTCACTCACTCACTCACTCACATTTCACATTTACAGACGCCTCATTGCGGGGTTTGAAGCCCTTCACGTTGGTCGGGACAAACCCTTGTGGTCCCCTCTAGACGGAACGGTTTTGTGCCACCGCCCGGAATCCGTCGAAACGATCTCATTGTGTTGGATACGACCCCTCGAGAGAATCGGCGTGGTGGCATGGTGTATTTAGGACGCCAACGCACGCCCGGCACTACCGACGCAGCCGCTGACGCTACCAATAACTGACAAAACTGTATATATCTTTACAGATTCAAACATCACGTGTACGTCGTATCACCCGAACTCTACCACCGAACATACGCCATGGGACGGGGAGTATGCGTTCACTTCATCGACCCACCACACCGCCGAATCGTATTATGACCTACGCCGACTTCACTCGCGACATTAACCGTGCAACCAACGATACATGAAGCCGCCGAACCAGACTCACCAGAGGATGATATACCCCAATACCTAGAATGGAACACTTTCACGCCCAGATTTCTAGCCCCTTCATTTAGACCACCCGTGCCAGCTCATCTATCAGTTCACCTCGGATATCAGTTACAACCTCCCGGACGCCACGGATTCGGGACACCGCCACCAGATTTCTAGCCCCTTCATTTAGACCACCCGTGCCAGTGACCGCCTGCCTATAATAAAATTTATATATTTCTCACCGTTTGTTTCTTTCTTTTCGCGCAATATCCACCACCAGCAGCAGCATTCCAACTCATGCACACATAACAGCAGCATTCCAACTAATGCACAAGTAACAGCTGTTACCAAACGCCTAACCAATATTTCAGCATTATAACAGGCGCCCTACTTCTCATGCACACGATCACAATACAGCCTAGCGAAATAATCCAACAACCGCAGCATTTATGTATATTCCAACTAATGTGCACTTCACAAGTAACAGCTGTTACTGTGCAGACACTCCAACAACCACAGCATTTTTCTATATTCCAACTAATGTGCAGACACTGCCAAGCGTCTCCACACATGCACCGCGCAACAAGCCAGCTTAATGCTCAAACACATTCATCGCATATCATTGCGTACGGCCAGCTTATTCTGACAGCGAATACCAGCCACGAGAAGAAAAAACAACAATCACTGCCTGCACCGCACAAATTCCAGCGCGCTATAACACTGCCATAACAATTCTCCAGCATTGTTAAACCGTACCGCACAGGCTTAACGCACAGCCATATACCGTCATACGATATCCTATTCGGCAGTGAGTCGTGTAAACTAGGCCACCCGATTAACCTCGCTGATCTCCTACTCCGCCAGGCACCGCACTGCAGCAAGCCGCGTAAACTAGGCCGCTCGATTAACCTCGCTGATCTTTTGCTCCGCCAGGCACCACAATGCAGCCTAGAAGCGCCTAGAAGCTTTCCCACTTCACACACACCGCCGTATACCTAATTGATACTAATTAGTTGGGAATTACTATTTTTACTTATTGCTAGTTCTGCCCTCCAGTGATTGCACTACTCACTTGTTGCTAATTAGTACCTAATTAATTACCTAATTAGTCACTAGATGTCGAATTACTATTTTTACTTATTGCTAGTGCTCCCCTCCAGTGAATGCACTACTCACTTGTTGCTAATTAGTACCTATTTAATTACCTAATTAGTCACTAAATGTCGGCACACTCTCTTCCGTGGACCTGTCAATCAAGTTTTTATAAGTAACATTCCATTCGACTCAGAATGTGCTCCTGACTGCTAAAAAACGCAAAAATTCTACTTATAAAAAACGAAAAACCCTTTGATCTCGGGTCATGACCCGTATTGTGGACAACGCTATAACTACTTTCGTCTTAGAATTGAGTTGCGGGTGGGGCGAGTGTCAGCACTGTTCTCACGGGTTATACAATTGCGGCGAAGCTAATTACTAGTTTGAATCAGCTGACCTCCATACATTGCGTAGGATATTTGCCAGGGGTAGTGTACGTAGTCGTCGACCTGCTTGCGAGGATGATAGAGGATACTCTTTCAAAGTGTATATGTCGCTTAGGCCCCTACTACTCAATTGTTTAGATACTCGTTGCATTTCCATTCGCTCTTTGTCAAGAATGACGGTATGTTGTTGAGTAACTGCGTCATGAATGCTGAAAACGTATTGATTAGCTAACCGTGCATATTGAAAGCATCTATGTTTACAAACTCAATAAATGTATACGTACACACACGCACACCAAGTTCGGGCGGTAGGAAGGGAGGGAGGGAGGTAGGGTGGAAGGAAGGGGAGGGAGGGAGGAAGGGAGAGGTGGAGAGAGGGAGAGAGGTAGAGAGGGAGAGAGACATATAGAGAGAGAGCGAAGAAGGCAAGGAGAGCGGGAGAGAGGGAGATGGGGACAGGGGGAGAGAGGGGAGAGGAAGAGAGGGAGAGAAGGAGAGAGGGAGAGAGAATTATAGTAACAGAAATGATGTCAACGAAAATAGCACAATGTGTCAGGGTATATTCCGGAATAACAAGTTGAATCATCACTATAAAAAAATGAAATATATCACACACGTCTACCAATAAATGTACACAGTTGAATAGTTGTCTTGTTGAATGTGCTAACCTGCTTATGCAATGTGCATGAATACCTTTCTTAACAATTAGTTAAATAGATGCGCGTTGTCGTGTATAACGTATACCTTATGAGAGTAAAGTATAATTCGTCGCTTTAACGATTTAACACATTAAAGCAAAACCATATGAATGATACACACTATACCTTTGTTTTTGGTGTACAGCAAGATAATATATATAATTGACGTATGATATAATGTGTCTACGAAATGAAGACGTGTGATGCTAATTACTATGAGTATACATACAACTAATACCGTACATACTTATGTAACAATTTAATTACTAAATTATGTAAACCGATACTCATTCAATATTTTATTGTTGAGGCGTATACACCTGATTTCTATGGGAACTTCCATAGACCACACTGTTTTCTTGCAATATATCGTCAAGGTGGTCCCATCTGAACGATCGTCCTCCAAAACACATTCGCCTTTCCTCATCCCATTCTGATACACCGCAGTACAGCTGTAACACAGCTACATTTGTTGAGGCTTTCGAGCAATATCGTTTTCTGTATGTTTCAGTACAAACGAGTATGTCAAAAAATTGTCAATTATATATGGAAGTGCCGATGGACTAAAGTGGTTAAGTAGCACTTGCGGTTAATTGTATCTCTTGTCTGGCAAGTGGATTGATTACATGACGTGTCAAAGTCGGTGCGTCTGCGGAGACGATATTTCCTGGGCCAGGAGTTATTATTAGAACAACACCTCCCAAAATTATAGCAGGCAGTGGTCTAGATTGATGCTACTTATTGACATCGTATGGTCGTAGTACCGCCTGCGGTTAATTATGTCTTTGTTTTGACTAGTGGACACAATTGTTTATGAAAAGCATAAGCATGAGTCGACTAAGATGGGCAGGGCATGTATATGAAAAAGGGAAAATAACGGATGGCAAAGAGAACAGATGCAAGGAGAGTGGGGGAGGCGAGGAAGACCTAGGCTGCGATGGGAGTATAAAGAGGGATTTTGAAGGATTGGGAGAAGGATGGAGAACGAGAACGAACGATAGAGAGGAATGCAGACGACTGGTTGAGAAAGCAATGCAGGATCAGTGAGAGAAAAAAGAACAGAAATCGAGCATCGGAATCGAGGCCAATTTCACCCCTGACAGATAGGGAGATAAGAGGAGTTCAAATTAATTCATGTTTGTGGAGAGCCTCAATTTGGTGAGCCTAGGGGGTGGAGGTGCAAATCGAGGTTTTTGAAGAGCTTGAAGATGGAGTTATTTTGGCGAGCCTCATCCTCGCGCGCCAGGGGTCGCTGCTGCTGATTACGTCAGTCCCAGCTAGCAGTACCCCTGGCTGATCGCTTTGCGAAACTCTGAATTTAAGCTCAGCCTATCAAATCGCTCATTAGATCAGTAGATCTACTCAGGTCAGGTGGTCATAATAAAACTAATTTCAACCAACCGTGGCTCATGTTACATGCAATATTCAGGAAGTAGAAGCAATTATTCGAATACACAATGTCGCTAAGCTGCTCGTGCTCATGGGCGAACGGGTCATTATATATTGGGATTCCCAGAAGTCGTTTATCCGTCTTCAAATTGGGGCGGATATTTGTGCTGTTCTCACGGGTGATGCAGTCGCGACTGGCGAAGTCAATTACTAGTTTGACTCAACTAACTTCCGCACTTCGCATAGGGGATCAGCCAGGGCTAGTTTTGCATGGCAAACAGCCCTGGCTTGCGAGGATGGCGAGCCTCAGTGGGGGTGCAAATTGCGGTTTTGGAGAGCCTCAAGGTGGATGTTTTGGCGAGACTCAAGAGGGAGCGCAACCCACCAAATATACATCATGTTCCGACACCAGTGTTTTGGGTTTGGCTTTGTTGTCTGGGCTTGAATAAATTCGTGACCTTAGACAACACTGGATACCTTTTATGTTCAACGAATGTGTCCATGGTTGATGATTCTGAGTGTACGCATACGGTTACACTTCTGGTTATTTTGCATACAGAATTGTTTATTCGTACTTCTACATATTGTGATAGCAGCCTAATGCGATTTAATATAAACTAAGATAAACCGGGGCATGTGGGCAATCACTTTATATAATATAATCTATGTTCTCGCACCAAAACCGGAGACCAAACAAATTTAATTCTTAGCATGAGGTGCGTACCTCTTCTACCACTCCCAATTTCATTTTTGAATGGTTTCATCTTAATATACTTCATCAAAAATATAAACGATAATTTATAGACCTCCACACATGAAAACAGGGATGTTGATGGTACATTTCAATTGAACATTAATAGTGGGCTTTGAAGTGTACATTTCTTGAATAATTGTGTGGCGGCCTAGGAAAACCAGTCGGAAGTCGCCAGATGTAATTGCCCGCAAATACGTCATAAAATTGATTTTGCGTCATTGGGTTGATTTTGAGATTTCGCTGCGATCGTTTAGCTAACATACTTATTTATAAGTTCACCAAGTAGTTTCCTGATTACGTAAGTAAAAGTTGTACTTTTTTGTGTTTTTGTAACCGTGAAGTTCGTATATGCCCTATACAGGCATGGGAACTTCTGTCCTAGGTTGCAGCGTTTAAAAGCGCACTATTTTGCGAACGTTTAAAACCTAGGACAGAAGTTCCCATGCCTATATAGGGCATACCGTTCGAAAGCTATTTACTTTACAGCACTCAGTTCCCTAGCAGCAGTGCGCATGAATACGTTGGAAGAAAATTGAGTGCGTAGTGAAAGTTAACGGGATTTTATTTGAAAGTTGGATTGGAGTTGTTTATGTAGTTCGATTAATTATTAGTTTAGTTTGATGTTGCTGTAGTTTATATCTGTACATATTTCTTAACAGTTTAACGTGTTATCGAACCGGATTTCGTTGGAAATACAGACTACGGGACGAATTTCGTTTCGTGTTTACTATCTTCGAAACATCAAAGATGGCTACGCCCATGGCCATGGCCATGGATGGACCGAAGTCTAACGCTGTTGCTCGGTGTTTCAACGCATTGGCATTGGTGAACATGCAGCATATCGCAAGTGGGGACATCCTCAACGAACTTGTGAATGACTACTTTGTGACATACCCGATCGGAAATGATGACAGTGATTCGGACGTGTCTGATTCGAGCGAGGACGACTTTTACTCGGAGCTGGCAGAGGAAGTGAGCGGATCTGTCAATGGTGACAGTCAAACTGTTTAAGACGATCCGAGGCACAAGATGAGAACACAAACGCCTCTCTTCAGACCTAAACAACAACAGTTCTTTTCAGAGCTAACCACATATTCATGGAAGAGTTTGCTACATCTTGCGTGTTGATTAGTAATATACATTTGTGGTAACAAACAACTACAACTTTTTTTGACGGGTGCTCTCTTTAAATTATTGTAACTTTAAAAGTAACCATCAGAATTTGGTAATAGTTTTATTGTTCAAAAGCTACGATAAAGTTACACTTTCTTCACTACATTGGACATGGTAATAGCACTGGATATTTTGTTATAATATTAATACTGCAGTACAAATTTATTTTGACGAATTATGATGATTCCAGACACTACGAGTACTTTTCTCCTGCAATAATGTTTGACGGGTGCCCTCTTTAAATTCTTGTAACTTTAAAAGTAGACATCAGAATTTAATAATTATTTATGTAAGCTAAAGCTAACAAACACAGCTACATTTGCTTCCTTGGATTGTATATGGTAATAGCAGCAGATATTTTGTTATACCATCATGAAGTTTTGTTTTCATGTGAATAATGACTCTCGAATTTAAAACTGATTTTTCTCCTGAACTAATTTTTGATAGGTGCCCTCTTTAAATTCTTGTAACTTTGGTTCTGGTGGGGATATTTGAATACAGTAAATTGTATTGGAATTGGAAATAGTATTGCTTTCCATTTCTTGAATAAAAATACATTATTTTTTGTCAATGTGACTGGTTTTCCTAGGCCGCCACACAATTATTCATTAATGACATGACCCAGAGGACGACAGAGAATAACAATAATAGATAGTCTCTCAACATGGTGTGTAAGGAGCACAACAGAACCGCTACAAACGACCGTGCAGTTTTAAGGGCCATGATCGCTAACGCCAGTGACAGACATGGCACATAGAAGAAGAAGACATGGTATATTTTCATAGGTGAACATATGTTAATTATGCCTTATATGAATAATATATATATATATATAATCAGTTAGACACTACTAAGATTTAGTGTCTTTAATATCTAAATGTTAAACTAAAATAGTATTGTCTCTAATTATTATACCAAATCTACATACAAAATGCACAACCGAGGCAGCGAATCGTTGTTCCTAGAGTGTAGTTTTCATTTTTTGCTAAGGGATCATCTCAGAACGTGAATCGAATTGTAGACGCACAATGAACCTCATAGTAGACCTGCTACAAGTTAACTACTGCCTGTCAATTTCGGATGTTTATTACGTGGCCAATAGCGCTGGTAGCCTGATTTGAGCGGCCCTACTTATTGACACTGTTATTCGTACTTGTACTTAGGCGCAACGCTGCTTTAATGTGCTACTACGGAACCCAGATTAAGTGACATCACTGCATCGTCTCACGCAATATATGTCAGTTTTATTCAGACTTGGAAGTATTGGAGACCGGGGAGTAAATCAAGAAGAATACATTATTAAAAGTTTATATTGTAATTTGTATAAGGCATAAATAACAAGTTTTGAGGCACACAAAATGGTACTTATATTTGCGATCAGGGATATCCAGATGGAAACAATTTAACATATACAATTGGGAACCGTTGAATAGGTTCCATGTTATAAAGTAACCTATTTCGGCCCCTAGTCTAGTTGGCTGCATGGCACCATTTTTGTTTGGCTAAATTCAATCCTAGTAGACTTCCGTGACAATATTTAGAAGTACAAACACATAACGTTTTGTGTACAATAACAAGATGTGCAACCGTATACGTACAGTCAGCGTCATCAGCCATCATCACATGCTCTGAACACAAAAAGGAATGCGATTAATAAAATACAAATGGCTGCCTAAGTCTCGTTTTCGACGTACGCATGCTCATTACGGCATCTTTATAATTTATACCATCGCATCGCGCCCAACTTGCAAATACAGAAGTATCCCTTGCAAGTCAGGGCCCGTATTCTCGAACGACTTACGAATTTCTTAGCGCCATTTTTACATAAAAATGACGTCAAAAGAGCGTATGTTACGATTTTTCGCAAGTGGTATTCTCGAAACATTTACGATACGAACATTTGAAAATATGGCGTACATTTCATCGCAAAGTTACGCCAACGCAAGAGGTCGCGTAACTTTTGTGGTATTGCTTTCAGGTGGAGATTTCTCAGTTATTTGCTGTTACAACGTCGCAAAAACACATTAGTAAATTGTGTGTGATTCAATGACACTGATGTGTGTTTGTCAATTTTTATTGACCGCTAACATTGCCTAAATACCATCTTTGAAAGCGGCGCCGCGCCTACAGTGCTAGCCAATGCAAAATTCCACAATAAAAAGTCAACAAGCGGGACCAGCCAACAAACGGGACCGATTAGTAATTTACCGCAGTAATTTAATGATTGGCTGCGTGCTACACAATTACAATTTGTGTTGGCACAATTAACTACACTTGAAACCACAATTTCTAATTCAGAAGACCACAGTATTGCATACATTAATTCGATGGCATGAAAATATGTATATTAACGTAAACAATGTGTAAAAAGGACACTATTTCTTTATATAAACATTTATTATTTATCATGGCCATAGCATGACACACATATTTTGCCAAATGTATTTAATGTTTCATATGTACATTTTGTTGTTCCACCACATGTACATAAAAATTAATAGGTAAGTAAGCTTGGCTGCCACTTTCAGATATATATGCTGCTTGAGAAATACTACATTAAGTGCATCAATATTATGACAACCCGTGATAGATTGCATCAGTTATTCAAGCATTGACTATACCATCCAAAACAAATATGTAGCTATTATAATGTAAATGATAATTATATATATACTATTAACTATATATATATATAATATGATATGATAAATATGTTTGAATACACCTACTTTTGTGTCTACAAAATAACATAACAGTTGTAAATTTAATGTGTGAGTACACCTGTATTGTTGAAATAAGTTTGATCTTGAAATAGTGCATATACACTAAACCTCATATATAACAATATATACATACATGCCAACCTAGCAGTCATACTAGTTATGGAGAAATAAATTGTGTGTTTCTATTTTCTAGGTAGTCATAAATGAAAAATATTGTTGACTATGACAATTACGGGCTGATATAAAACATTACTGTACATTTTTGGCACATCCTATTTTCCAGGTGCCAATAATCCAATTTCTTTTCTCACCAAACCGACTTACCAACAGAAGACATAACATTTATTTTAACCTTGTAGTTGTTTTACAAAATGTAACAACTGAATAAGTATAAAGAAGACTGATAACGTACTGGTTTTACCAGTAGATCTTAGTACACCAGGTCATTGAGTTTCTAAAGCGATTGATCTGCATCATAGAAATCCTTTATACAATTTATTTGGAAAAATAAATACCACAGTTAATAATTTATGCAAACAATGTATATTAATACTAGTATTATAATAATTCCAGATGTCATAGGAAAACAAGAAACTTGTCGGTATAATGATGTGTTCGTACACGAATTAGTATTTAAGATATTTGATGTATAATTGATGTAATGTGAATTAATGGTGGTTTTCCTGGTGTTCATAGTATGTTCAAGTTTCAATGTATCTTTGAGACATTACGAAGAGAAGAAATGTGCCACATCCACGCAGAGCATTGCAGAACATGATGTTAATGCAATCAAATGTTGATGTCACTGCAGCACCAATACATGGAGCAGCACAGGCTACGCATGATTCGCAGATTGTTTAGCCACTTTAGATTTTTCTTTTCTGCAGCTACTTTGTCTTCTTGGTGCTACACAATGTCCACTTGTATCTCTTTGTGTCTTTTAATTTCAAGATGCAGCAGTTATCCCAGTCCATCAATTTTCTTTCTGAAAACACATATGTAGCACATCACGAATATGTAATGTTTCATTTTTAAATACAACCGTAAGAGACACACCGTATTTTACTGTATTACCTAAAACATATATAATAAATGTAGACATATTATACATAGTTGTACTCTTTAGTGTCCATACAATACACGGGCAAAGTAGATACTACCCAGTATTTATAAAATGTTATAACATGTAAACCAAACTAGGCTGTACCAGACGACACCACTGATAGAGTACACTATTGTGTATTTATTGTGTATATTTCATCATAACCATGACCACATATTGTAACTTACCTTTCATTCCCATTGGTTTTCAATCTTTGGGTGTGGTATCATGGTTATTTGGTAGGTGATGTTGGATGTGCGCTGTAAGTAAAGAACGTGTCATTGTAGTTGTTTTGTAGCGATAGTATGTATTGCATTGATTTTTATGTCATTATGCTCTGGGTACATGAAATACTGTTCTTTGATAATTTTTATTCCTCACTACCTTAGCCCTATACATGTATAGGGCTAAGGTAGTGAGGAATAAAAACATAGTCCACAGGGTCGGATTCAGAGTGGGTAGTATTTGACGGCACAACTTTGGATAATTGTAGAGGGAGTGCATGTACAATTGTCGACAAGTTTTATACTGCAAACTGACATTGACACCCTCGAAGATTGGAGTACAGAATGGTTGCTACAATTCAACCCCGTGAAATGCAAGTTAATGAAAGTGGGAAAATCGCCACACAAAACGTACACTGTGACACACAAGACTGGAGCCATAGTGAACCTCGAGACAACAAACGAAGAAAAGGACGTTGGGGTGTGGGTGACAACCAACCTAAAACCGACTGTGCAATGCCAGAAAGCAGCAAAGAAAGCCATGCAAGCTCTTGGCATGGTAAAGAGAAGTTTTAAGCACATGACCAAGAAATAATTTGTGACACTCTACCGGGCATATGTCCGTCCACACCTCGAATTTTGTGTACAAGCATGGTGCCCATATCTGGCAAAGGACATTGACATCCTCGAAAAGGTACAGCGAAGAGCAACCAAGCTGGTTACCGGCATAGCAAAGCTCACATACGAACAACGATTACAACAACTGAAACTACACTCGTTGTATTACCGACGTCAGAGAGGCGACCTTATTGAAACGTACAAAATGCTTAACGGAATCGACAAAGTTGAAGCTCGTCACTTCTTCCAGGAGAGGGGCAGTACAGCAACACGAGGACACACGAGATAGCTTTTCAAGCAAAGCACAAGACTGCTGGTCAGACAGAATTACTTCTCAGTTAGAGCCGTGGATCAGTGGAACAGGCTCCCACAACATGTGGTAGATGCTAAGACCATCACACAGTTTAAGGCCAGACTCGACAAGCACTGGAATAGCCTAGGATATGGGCAACAACAAAGGCCAATGGCTTAAATCAGCCCATTAACCTGTAAGTGTAAGTGAGGCTTGGGCCTTGCCCTTGGCGTTAATTTTCCCCCTTGCTTGCGTTTCGTGTCTGTCATTTCCGTTCAAATGCTCATTAATTATTACATATGCATCAACATATCTCAATGGCAATGCTACATTATGTTTTGCATAGTAGCTATATTGATTAGTCACTAGGTTCCCTTGAACATTTGTGTACTGTATTGTTTTTCATGCACCGCCAGGAACACGAGCAGCGTTAAAACGGTAAAACATAGCAATACATCAGTGACCGTATCCGTTGCAACGCAAGCAAACCCTCGCGAGATTTTCGTACGCAAGTTCCGAATTTCTTAGCTGCGAAAATTCGTAAGCGTTTCGAGAATACCAACTTGCGAAATTTCGCAGCTAAGAAATAATCCGCCATATTTGCGCAACTTCTTACGTACGAAATCGGTTTCTTCGAGAATACGGGCCCAGGCCTTGTGGTGTCAATCACCAGCGTCACGACGCAGTGTACAGAATACTTGACTATGTCGAGCATTTTTCACCCACGTTATGAGCTATGTCTGATCATAGTTGGAGTTTAAAAGAACTCAAAATTAACTGAAGAAACGAAGTGCCAAGCAATCTGGCAGAAAACGCGAATTGATTGTCAGGTAGGTTGGTACTGTGTGTGAGCGATAATTCATGACGTGTCGTAAACTCAACCGTCAGTTGCAATAATAATTTATTCGTACTACAACGATAACAATTCAGTTAAAGCAACATATACATCCGTCGAATATGTATATAAAACGGTCAGTGCAGTCTCTTCTATGAAGTGAAACGTGAGCGTCAGTCAGTCTATGTCAGATGGGGGAGGCTGTTTTTAAGTGAATATTATTAAAGGTCATACTGTGGAGTCTCCCACCCCACAGTGATTTGTATTTTGTTGACATTATGTAAATTGTTACTGTAAAATTTGTATCTTAGTATTTGTTTCCATATCAGTAGTTCTGGTTGTTTCCAGCGCTCGGTAATGTTATATTAACTGATTAGTGTGTATTATTGTAGTTACAATGTAAGGGTCTTGAGGTCTCATTCAACTAGTCAGCCTTTTTCAGAACATTATCGCCAAATCGACCTTTATATGCTGGCATTGAGGGTGGCCACTACCAGGGTGCTTGTCGTCATCAGTGGTCCTTTTACGTCCCAAATTGAGACGGGACCGACATTAGTGTGATCTCCGAGTCACGAGGGATACACGGTCCCCAATGTTGAGAGCCAAGTTTTTACTCCAAATATCATGCCTGCTCGGTCTGGGTTTGGAACTCAGAGCACTGGCATGCCAGGCAGATGTGCTAACCACTGCGCTATCTGTATAATTTATTTTTCTGATGTTGGGATAAATAAAACGCATCCTTTCGTTACCTAAGGATGGGAAAGCGTGTTTCTATATTTCATAACAACCAGCCCAAAACCTTGGAGTAACATACACTATCGAGAGGGATGCGGGGTACCAGCCCAGCCTGATCACAGTGCTTTCTTCTACATCATGAGCAATCTTACTCCGAACCCACTATACTTTATCTTAGTCACATATTGAACATAACTTGGGATAATGTCATTGTTTTTCATTTGACAGGTTAGAGTTTTGGATGCTAGACTATGTCGTGCTAGGCCTAGTCAAAAGCCTGAAGAGCAGTTCAGCATGAAACTGCCGCAAAATAACATGTATAAGGACATACATGGTGGTATGCACCAACTACCCAAATTTGCACTGGGGAGACTATAGGAATACTTATCCCAGTACGGAAAGAAGCTGGAGGAAAAGAGCAAGTCTCTATACAAAGAAAGGTGAGTTATCGTAACATTAAACTAAAAGGAATGTAGGATTAAAGGTAAATGTGATTAACCATATGAGCTTAGTAGTTTGTACGTCCCTGTCAAATATGATACTGCCTCAATGGAATAATAGTTTTCTCTGTCAATATATATACCAGCAGGCTTATTTGTAAGAGGTTTGGAAAATTAATGTAATGTAAGAACAACATTCGAAACCTAACAATAAATATTATTCAGGACCAATATTCTGGAATACACTTCCTCATAAACTTAGAATACTCCTGACCATTAACCAGGTTAAAAGAAACCTAACAAATTCTTACTCATGAATTATTATTTATATGCCATTATATATGTGTCGGTAAATATATAGGTGAAGCACAATACTGGGCCAAAAAAGGAGGACTGGACACCAAAAATAAGTGCAAAAAAACAAAACGTGCTTAAAATAAATGAAAAACTGTCTTAGATGGTAGCCAAGATACATCTACACCTAAAATTAAAGAAGAATATAAGATATCTTTACTCACTGTTATGTGGCGCAATGCCAAGTGAAGTTCATAATGTAAGTTACATGGTGTCTTTTAACTAAAATATGATAACATTTTGTGAAACCCTCCAGAACTCAAAATTTGCTTGACTGATGTATGCTAGTATCTCATCAGAATCCAACCAAAAGACTTTGAATGTTAAGAATGATCAGTACTCTGGACCTGAAATGGTGGACACTGTAACTTACGTTATCCACCACGTTGTCCACAACCACCATTTTTTTCAAACAACAATAAACAGATAGGATGTTTTTTTTGTCTCTTCTTTCTTCATGGGCCTAAGATACAGCACACATGTTATTAACAGGAACTGTTCACAAAGAAGCTGGTTATGGAGTAAATATAGCGTAAGTTACAGGACACCAATTTGGCCCAGTATTGTGCGACTCCACAATTTATTTTATATAAATATATATATTGTACATTGTTTTCTTCAGGTTATTGCTGTATATGCGTACCACCACAGACAACACACAAGGAAAGTGGTTTGTGTCAGCTGTTGTGTGGGCAGAGATGAGGAAGTCTGCCTCTTATAAAGTAGATGTGTCCATAAACAACGATGCGGTGGTGCAAGAAGCACAATGTGAATGTGGTGCTGGGCAGGGCCCTACAGCTCACTGCAAGCATGTTGCAGCAGTTCTGTTCGGCCTGATACACTACTATCAGTCAGGAACTATCTTGACAGAAGTGATGTGTACATAGGTAAGACGTTTTTCCCAAACAAATTATTTTCTGCATTCAGTGTACTACATACAAATATTGGGACAATTGTCAATGCACCAAAAATGGCAGTTAGTTTATCCCAATTCTGTACAAATAAGCTGGGTAGTTTAAAGAATGTGAGTTATGTGACACATTCTTGTCAACATATCAGCAACAATAAATAAATGGAAGTGTTAAAATGCACATACACTTCATAAATATGCAGCTGAATGTACACTTTGACTTGACCTGCAGGTCCTCCAGTCATTCCATCACTTTTTAAAGGAACTCCTATCAAGTCCATCAGATTACATGCAATTCGCGGGAAGGACAATGCAGACCTTATATATGATCCTCGACCAGAGCAACCACAGAACAACGCCTCTACTCCAGGTTCCGCAGTGTATGCCTGCACTATATGAGTCACGCAAGTGTAATGCATCTCTCATTGCAAATAGAGAAACATTATTTCACTCTATTTGCAATGAGATGTTTAAAGTTCATCATACCCTATCCTCGGTCAATTTACAATCTGATAACTGGAATTTATTTCTGTTGGAGGACTTGACGAAACAAATCTTATATTCCTTTTACAGACCCATTGACAAATAGTTACTTGTCAAGACATGGGCATTACTGCAGTCTCTGGCTTTATGTATAAAGCAAATAATACTATGAACAGCATTGTAATGCATCCATATATCTCTACATATACATATTTCAGGAAAGTCAACCAATGCCAGTGATGCCGCTGTTCCCTCCTGCCAATCCACATGCTCTTGCCAACGACCACGACTACTTGAAGTTAACTCCACAAGATCAGTACTTGAAAGATGAAATGGTTAGTTATTCCATGCTTTTCAATTCAACATGCATACATACATCTGTATTTACACAATCTGCTCCACTGAAACAATGCACACGGTTACAATAGAGCGCAGTGGCTCAGTGACTAGAACGCTGGACTCTCAAGAGAACCCGGGTTCGAATTCAGTGCAGCCGTGTTGAACCTTGGGCAAGTTCGTTCACTCTACGTTGTTCCAGTTCACTCAGCTGTATGAGTGTGTATCTGGCTATAGTCAGTGGTGGCTATTTGTGTACGAATAGTCTTCGTGCATTAATTGCAGCATGGTTGAATACTTCCCAGAGAAGTTGAGATGGTGCTCGATTGAACAAGTCTGCTAGGGAGTAAAATGTAAAGCGCTTTGAGCAGTCATAAGGACTGGATATTGTGTTATTATATAAGAGATTACTTTTTATAAACATTACATCCTCACAGCACATAGTCCAACTTACAAACCATTGTGCAATGCAGCTCTGAGCAATTCATTTGAAACAAAAATAAAACTTGTCACAGATAGGGGGTTTGTTGTATTCCAATTAATATCAGATTAACTGGTGACAATACAATTATATAGGATAAGCGAAAATTTTATTTTTGTATCAAAACAAAACAAAATTCATACAAATCATCAAATAAGAAATAAATTATTTTTAGTCTAAGATTGATTTAAATCAGTGATTTAAATAAAACAATTTAAATAAAACAACCATGACAACCGATGATATATTATCGGAAAAACAAGTTATTGCATTACTTTCAGGTTTCAGAGATCAGCGAGGAGCAGGCCACTGAGTTGGAAAGGGCAACTAGGAAGCAAGTGAATAACAACCAGTGGAGGGATGTCAGACTACATCATCTGACCTCATCAAACTTTGGTGCCATCTGCAAGGCCACAGAGAGAAGACACATGGAATCACTTACAACTTTTGTAGACATTAGAACACCAGTTGTGTTGCATGGCCGTAGGTACGAGAATGTGGCAGTGGAACAATTTGAAAAAAAGTTTAAAGTTCAAATTCAGGCATGTGGCATATTTGTGAGCCAGGTTCATCCTGTACTTGCTGCCTCACCTGACAGAGTAATCGACACAAACACACAATTTTGGAAGTTAAATGTTTTTACACAGCAAGAGAAAATAAAATTTCTCCTTTAACTGTTCCTTTCCTGAGAGAGGCTGATGGGTCTCTTTATCTTTACTACCAAATCCAAGGGCAACTGTTTTGTTCAAACAAATCACAGTGTTTGCTTGTTGTGTATACTTTCAAGGGACTTGTCATGCTAACAGTGCATAGAAATGAAAAATTCGTGGACACCGTGGTGAAAAACTATCAGAATTTTACTCTTCTCATTTCACGTCTGCAATCATAAATAAGTTCATGTATAGGAATTATTACCAGTATTCATTTTAATGCAAGTCTGCGAGAGGTCCAACCTGAATTGAACCAAAAAGGTTCAATTCGAGTAGACCATTTCATGAATATTTTAAAGTTAATGTGTTATTAAAAAATACTGTCGGATTTTATCACCATACACTGCTATTTAGGCCAATTTCCAGTGGTTGTAGAAACTGCAGGAGAGTTGGTGAGCTGCAATCTCCTTTTTGAGTATACCTATGTTATTTTACTTTATATATTATTTTATACCTAAGTTATTTTATTTTAATCCTAGGTCATATATTTATATTGCATTGATAATTATGTCTATTGCTGTTTTAAAGTTATCAGGTACTACATGTGCAGTAGGGATTCCCATTACACATTAGTTACAGCCCACTGTTTAACACAGCTTAACATGTACATGCAACTTTCCAGGGGTCTAGTGGGTGCTGTCTGTTGACACAAGCCTCTGTCAATGACCAATTACAGATTAGTCACAGTTTCCATCAAACAATAGCAGGCAGGCTGCAGCAGGCAGAGACCCAGTGAGGGGTGGGGTGGGTCACTTGACACTCTGCCAACCTAGTCCAGGCAGAAACAGACAAAATGTGAACATTTAACTTTTTTGGAGGCCCTGGGGTGCCCTTAGAATGATTCAATCTAACACAAATTTCTTGTGTACAGTGACACTCCCCTACGAGACGTCTATGCAAAATTAGAGAAAAAGTTACTGAACAGTTTTTGAAATAAAAGAAAAGACAACCTCTGATCCAGGCAAGACACATACTCTGCGTGTGACAGATGTTGTAGGAAAATGGCTTAGTTGAGGAAAGGACTGTAGCCAGCCAGTTGTCAATAGAGCTCCAGTCTGTTCTGATATAAACAATTTAGTTAGCAAATTTTGCATTTTAGGGGACCTTTGGTGCCCTTAGAATGATTCAATCAAATACAGATTTATTGTGTATAGTGGCACTACCACATGAAATGTCTATGCCAAATTAGAGAAAAAGTTACTGAAGTTTTTGAAAAAATAGGCAAAATGTGACAATTTACCAGTTTTGGGGTCCTTTTGTGGGGGTCATTAGGTACCCTTAGAATGATTCAATTAAATACAGATTTCTTGTGTACAGTGACACTACCACATGAAATGTATATACAAAATTAGAGAAAAAGTTATTGAACAGTGTTTGAAAAAATATACAAAATGTGAAAATTTACCAGTTTTTTGGGCCCGGGGGCCCCAATGGGGCCCTTAGAACGATTCGATCAAATACAGATTTCTCGTGCATAGTGGCAGTACCCTAAGATACGTATAGGCAAAAATAGATAAAAAGTTACCGAGATACGGCAGCTAACGGCGGACGCAGAGTGATGGCAACAGTCCGTTGGACCTTCGGCCCAAAGGACTAAAAATTGTCCACGCTTCAGAGGGCCAGAAAGATAATACAGAGGAATCAGTATGTTTACGCTTTGGGAAACATGATAAGAATATGTACAGCCATATTCAAGCATGCCTTGGCACAATGTTGAAGTTACACAAGTAGAAACACATTTGTATTATCTGTTCCGTATTGCTAGTGCAGACTCAGTGAAATTTACTGAGTGTTATTCATAGGCTCCTTTAAAATGTTTATAGGTCTTTGCAAGTCCTATGATGCGCTCTGTATGAACTCTTGATGGCAATTTTGCGGTCATGCAACAGGGTTGCACCAAACAGTCTGTTCTTCTTCCGAAAGTTAATGTTACCATGATACTGTCTCCAGGGTCACATTTCCCCCATCAGGTTGGATCTCTCACAAATCCGATGATCACTGGTTGATTCACCATATGCAGGTGATACTTAGGATACAAGACCTCCAGGTGAAGCCCTACTAAGACTTTGACGGTATTCTTGTTTTTGTAGGTAGAACAAGTAGCTTGTTGCAGTAATGGTTCTTTTGGTTCTTTATTGGACACTCTGTGCGTCAATAATAAGTCTTGTCGAAGGGAACTTATTCTTAAAGTTAGTTGGTGAAAATGGGACGGCCACCAGTCTGTTTTTCCCATTGGCAAACCATGAAATTTATCCAAGTAATAAAAATGTCCGACGCAGTGACCTCAGTTATAGTATACTTATAACAAACATTCTACTCAGTTCAAAGTTAATTTTGTGCTGGCGCATCTTCACAACAAGTAACAAAGAACTGATCTTCCACCGATATAGATGGTATCACACCATGATAATAACGTAGGTTATATGCTGCAGAGCCAAGTGATTGTAAGACAAAAGAAACTTCTCAAAATGTTCCAGGCCTGTATAAAATTGCATTCCTTCATGATCGTGAGCGAATTTCGTTGCACACCACATCATCGAGTTAGTGGTTTATGTTGTTGTACTGGCAGTGCAGACTCTAGTTGTCTGTGTAAATGTGTCATTTGTGACCTCTGTGCAAATATGAAAGACCAGAGTCAGATGTCAAGTACTAACAATAACTATTATCAAATATAATTTTTAGTCCTTTTGATACAGTTTATAAAGCAAACCACTCATCAAACCTACCTCTGAATATTGTCGAAGAAATTTATGTGATGTTTTCATGACTTGTACTGCAATGAGTAATCTGCACCCTTGTTCATAAAAACATATTAAGACAGGAGTTTTATATTGTGGGCCTTATATAGCGCTGGTGTGTGTGTCCCAAGTAGCAATACATGTGACATTCAATGCAGATATGTGCTATTTTCAATAGACGTCTGTAAATTGTAGTATGTCCTTCAGCAATACGTTTCAATAACTAAACAATAAAAATGACTGTTTGCCCCAATGACAATGGTTTATTTGAGTGCAATGATTCACGTAGATTGACAGACCACATAACAAGTCTAAAAGTATAATCGTCTCGGGAATTCTGGAACGTCTCCCACAACTCGGCCCGAGCCAGCGCTCGCAAGGGTTGGGACAGCGGCTCGGCCTGTCCGCGATCGCGGTTGGTCCCGAGCGACTCCAGGTTGCTTCACTTTCATATTTGTTGACATTGTTTAATCACAGGTCTATATGCTAATCGCAAAGCAGGTGAGCACCACATTCCTAACTTAAATTCGAAATTACTATTATATTCCAAAAAAGTAAGGGATACTTAAGTATTTGCAAGTTGGTGTAGTTCATTATAGGGCAGCATAACGAGTGCTTATTTGAGCAGACTTGTGTGCAGACTTATTTGACTAAACATATTTGACCAAACGGCATTCTAGTGAATTATTTGACAACTATCTTGCACAATGGCAGCGTAAATGGATAATCGAAAGTCGGAATTTGACAATGTAGCATTGTAGAATTATGGCCCTAATATAGTTCCATATAAAAGGACCGCTGAGGACGACAAGCACCCTGGGAGTGACCACGCTCAGTACAAGCATATAAAGGTCGGTTTGGCGATAATGTTCTGACAAAGGCTGACTAGTTGAATGAGACCTCACAAGACCATTTCATTGTAACCACAAGAATACAGACTAATCAGTTAATAGAAAGTTGCCGAGCGGTGGACACAACCAGAACTACAGATATGGAAACAAATACTAAGACAACAATTTTACAATAACAATTTACATAATGTCAACACAGTACAAATCACTGTGGGGTGGGAGACTCCACACTATGACCTTTAATAATATTCACTTAAAAACAGCCTCCCCCATACATGACATAAGCTGACTGACGCTCACGCTTCATAGACGAGACTGCACTGAACGTTTTATATACATATTAGATGGATGTATATGTTGCTTTAACTGAATTGTTATCGTTGTAGTACGAATAAATGTTATTATTGACGCCGAGTAAGTTTACGAAACATCATGAATTATCGCTCACACACAGTACCAACCTACCTGACAATCAATTCGCGTTTTCAACCAGACTGCTTGGCACTTCGTTTCTTCAGTTCATCTTTGAGTTCTTTTAAACTCCAACTTTGATAAGACATAGCTCATAACGTGGGTGAAAAATGCTCGATATAAGTTTTATGTACACTCCGTCGTGACGCTGGTGATTGACAACACAAGGCCTGACTTGCAAGGGATACTTCTGTATTTGCAAGTTGGTGTAGTTCGCTAAGGGGCAGCACAGCTTAGCTTAGGTCAAAGAGTGCATTTTTGAGTAGAAGATTTGTGCGCAAAGTTTTTGAATATATTTCTGTGTGCAAATTTATTTGACCATACCTATTTGACCAAACGGCATTTTAGTGTGAATTATTTGACACCAATCTTGCACAATGACAGCGTAAATGGATAATCGAAAGTCAGAATTCGACAATGAAAGCGTAAATGGATAATCGAAAGTCAGAATTCGACAATGTCAGCGTAAAAGGATAATCAGAAGTAAAAAATCAACAATGTAGCATTGTGGAATTATGGCCCTAATATCGTTCCATAGTAATTGGCTTCGCCAGTCGCGACTGCATCACCCGTGAGAACAGCGCAAATACCCGCCCCAATTTTAAGACGGATAAACGACTTCTGGGAATCCCAATACATAATGACCCGTTCGCCCATTAACACGAGCAGCTGGGCGGTATTGCGTATTCGAATAATTGCTTGTACGTCCTAATTGTTCAGAGTTTCGCAAAGCGATCAGCCAGGGGGGGTACTGCTGGCTGGCACTGGCGTAATCAGCAACAGCGACCCCTGGCGCGCGAGGATGCTTCAGACTAAAGTTGGTAAACATTGATACGATGGTTTCAACATTAACAGTATCGGTCTGAACCGTAAATAATAATAATAATATAATAATATTGTTTATTTCAGTTCTATTCATTATTTATCAATAATAAATAAATAAATAAAATTCAAAAATACAGACACACATGGAATAAAAAAAAGTTGGCTAATAAAATGTATATATAAAATGTGTGTTCAACTTTAACTATACAATTGGGTAGTCCAGTATGTAAATGTCACAGCAGCAGCGGCGGGTCGGGAAGTTGACACAGCAGCAGGGGCGGGTGGTGCGGTTGACACAGCAGCGGCGGCGGGTCGTGAGGTTGACACACCAGCAGGGGCGGGTCGTCGTGGGGTTGAAACAGCAGCGACGGCGGGTCGTGGGGTTGATACAGCAGCAGCGGCGGGTCGTGAGGTTGGTACAGTAGCAACGACGTGTCGTGAGGTTGATACAGCGGCAGCGGCGGATAGTGGAGTTGATACAGCGGCAGAGTCGGGTCGTGGAGTTGATACAGGAGCAGCTGCTTGTGAACTTGTTGTAGTAGATAATCTCTGTTAAGTAGTAGTGCGAGCGGTCTGGGTTATATTTTTTGAGATTGTACTGCTGATATAAGTGACGACAACATCGTAGAAATTTTTGTACACAATGCAGACTCCGAGTGAGAGAGTAGTCTGTAGGATTCATCAGTGTCGCACTGTTTATTTTTGCACAGAATGATTTCACGTGGTAATGAAGACATATCGACGTGGTTAAAGTCAATGCTTGGCTATTTATTAAGATCACGAGCAACGTATATAGAAATATTGTCCGGATCGATTTCGTCAAGAAGTTTCTAGATGTCGTGGACGTTGTGTTTATTCTTGTCAGATTCTTGTCGTTTTATACAACCATGTTTCGTTGGCACGGAAATGTGAGCATATAAACTATCGATGTCCGACGCCAGGCGAAAATTGTCTCTGACCGCTCTCCCCTAAACGAGAGTAATTTCGTCTGATATCAGACATCGACGTTCTGAGATGATCTAATGACTACATGGGTCTTGGAAATCGACGAGAGAAATGCCACAGATGGTCGGCAATTTGTACAGCGCATGCTGCTTTTGCAAACAGTGACGTGACTGTTACGTTTGAAAATTTCGAGCTGGTAGCAAAATACCGTAGATTGCCGTCAGTTGTAGTATATAATGGTTAAAGCACAAAACGTAACACGTTTTGTGTGTTGTTATAATTAATGTGTGTTATTATCAATTAACCTATTAGAACCGTACGCAATGAAGTCTTGCTGCAGAAGGGAAACAATATGAGGATCCTGTGAATACGCCAGGACTGCTTGCATGTTCTGACCATATGGTGGGTGCATATGACGTTTTGTAACATAATTGTAGCATCATTTTATATATTATCACTTCGACATTAGAACACATAGATAGTCAATGATTCGCTTAGAACTATGCAATTTTGATCTCAAGAGAAACATCACTCATTACCCAGAATAAAATAAATGTGAATCGTGTGTACACTATTGTTCGGTTAAGGTTTGCTTGATGAGACAATCTATTATATAAAAAGGAAGGTAATTCAATAGGATGGTAAGTAAATTAATTAGGTATTTACGCGTGAGTCAAAGGCAACCATTATATTAAATATATGCGATTAGGTGCAAATCATAAATTAAGTTCAACGTCAAAACAACTGTTCGTTCCCATCACCTTTATTGCATCACGTATGTTTATATCAAACCAACACAATTTCGTATATGTGCGTGCATGCGTATCTGTATAAAGACACCGTGCAACTGACATTTCGACCCAACGAATTTTTACACCAGCTAACTATCTAGAAAGCTGCATAGGACATAATACAAAGATAAATGAATTACACAAGACAGTTGTTATGTTATCCCGACACCCTTCAGTCCGGATTCCTAGACTATGCCTACTAAAACATAATCCACATTGGTATAAATAGCCTTTCAACGACAAAATAGACCCTCCTTATATGTTTGGTAACGTGGGAGAATGTGCGCCTATGGTGTAAGATGATTTGTTTGGAAATCAGCAGATCGGGAGGATATTGCCTCGGTTACAAACCAGAGGACGTTCTGCAGCCATGTCGGGAGACTGAGCAGATCTGCATTCTGGAGCATAGCGCTTGAATGATTAAAGCAAACAAAACCACCCGCCGCCCGGATAACGACACACTTTCACGAACAGATACATATAGGTGGACCTCGGATGCTGCCCGCGGTCTTTAGCGACAACTATCATGTGGTAGAACCGAGATACGAGGGTTCCACGCGGGGTTACAACCCCCGATTGTTCATCGACAACAAAAGTGTCAGGGTCGACGCTGACCCTCGTTAGGGAATAGCGGACGTCCCCGTTGTCGCCGCTGTCGGCGTCGGTTGCTTCAGCGCGATAGACGGGCCTCCCGCTAGCGAAGTCGCTCGTTGTTACTTGTACCGTTGTGAATTTCTTGCCGGCCAACACCGGACTGTGGTCGTTGATGTCCATCACAGTGACCAGCACATCGGCCATCGCTGACATCGCAGGGGTACCTGAAAGGGGGATGGCAGACACATGAGTCATTTTCACATATTACCAAGATATGAATACTCTTTCTGGAAGGTCATCTGTAATTTGTCCATACACACACACACACACACACACACACACACACACACACACACACACACACACACACACACACACACACACACACACACACACACACACACACACACACACACACACATATATATAATATACATTTGCATATACATGTATACATATGCAAATATATGTGTGCGTGCGTGCGTGCGTGCGCGCGCGTGTGTGTGTTAAATTATATGCACCTTCCAAAACTGTTTACGATCAGTTGTAACCCATGTTCGATGTTTGCAGAGAATATGTCGACTGTGTTAACAAAATCATAAACTATACGCGCCAGTTGACCGTTATATTGTTAAGTCATACCGTTGTCAGTGGCCCAGACTTCCAGTCTCACTTCCTGTAAGCTTTCTCGGTCAAGAGCTTTAACGAGATCGATTTGTCCCGTGTTGGCATTTATGGCGAAATATTCATCAGCTGTCGCGATCGAGTAAGTGATTACGTCATCATTTCCCTTCGAGGCCGACACCTATCACAAATAAAATTATCAATGATATATAAAACTGCGTATGAATGTATGTACGTGCGTACATTTGTTTCTGTATGTATTTACGCAAGTGTTTGCGTGTGCACGTAGGCATATATGTGTGCATACATGTATGTATATGTGTGTGTTTGTGTGTGTGTATGTGTGTGTGTGTGTGTGTGTGTGTGTGTGTGTGTGTGTGTGTGTGTGTGTGTGTGTGTGTGTGTGTGTGTGTGTGTGTGTGTGTGTGTGTTTGTGTGTGTTATGTATGCATTCGTGATGCAAAAGAGTGTACCATCAAGAAGGTATTGAGAACTGAAAGATGAATTTTACATTTCTCAATACTTTCTTCAGATAGACTTGTTGATTACAATGTTTAAGGACAGTTTCCTACAATTAAATATAGGGAAAAAAAGGAACTTGTCATTGGCAACAGAAGGGGAAGAGAGGCAGGAAGGTCAGTAGTGATAGACCAGAGGGAGGTGGAGAGGGTGGACAATTTCAAATATTTGGATATTACTATTGATAAGAAACTCACTTTCAATGAACATGCTGACATGATGCACAACAAGTCACAGCAACGTCTCGTTTTACTCAGAAGCTTTGGTGTTAGCCCACATGTCCTTGAACTAGTGTACAGAAGTCTTGTTGAGAATAACTTTACATTTAGTCAATTGTCTGTTTGTGTGGTGTGTTAGTTTTCGTTTTGGGATATTTTAATGTGTTATTTATATACATCTTACTCATAAAACTTTACATGTCTGGGGACTATACATGTGCATGCAATAATGTTGTGTGTTTTGATATGCTAATTTTTTTAGAGCTAATTAATTGATTGAATGGTCAACGGATGAACCTGAACACAATTTTCTGTTTTAAAGTATTTTTCATTTGATTTGATTGATCTGTTCCGACCATTATAGCGATGGTACTACACAATATGGCCATTATTTATATAGCGTACAGTGACTTTTTGTGGATCCTTTTGAATACTCGTGGTGTCCAATCGAACATAATGAGAGTTACTGGCTAAGCGCTCGGACTTCACCACAGAACGCTTTTCGTATCATAATAATAATATTTACAAAGAAACGAAAAATACTGACACTAAGTCAACAGAGAAAATAAAGTTGTTTGTCCGTTGTATAAAATACACCGACATCCCAAACGTCTTTCATCATTCGTGGGATAGTTAGTAACAAATCAGTAATATGAATAATGATATAAATTCCACTTTTAAATCAAATTATAATATAAAACATTTACCGTGACGATATTAGTGCGAGTGTCCTCTTCTGTAACGTTCACTTTGTAGACACCTTCGTTATCGAACTGAGGAGGGAATGTATTAGTGCTAAGCACTGTGATGTTGACGGTGGTGGAGGCGGAGAGGAAGTTGTCGCCGTCAATACCGCCGTCAGACACCTCAATCACCAACTCGTAGCTCGCTGTTATCTCGCGGTCAAGACTGCCTACTAGCACCAGTTCACCTACGACAAAACAAAGAATCAATGGGTCGACTGTTGGATTATGATGCGGTGTCGTGTCTTCGATTGTGTTGGAAAAATGATCCGGTGCACACACACACACACACACACACACACACACACACACACACACACACACACACACACACACACACACACACACACACACATATATAATATATATAAATATATATATAAATAATTATATATATATATATATATATATATATTTATATATGTGAGTGTGTGTAATGCTAATTATATACATAATGCTTTGTCAACTGTACATTGTTTCAAAGTTTGTGTTGTGTTTTGTTGTTTGCGATTGACTGTTGTTTTATTTTGTCTACTGGGCAAACATTCAGTTTCTTATTCTGATATATAATATTCTTACAATATAATATTCATTCTGATCTGATGAGCCTATTTCGAAGACGTTATATCACCTGAAATCGAGGCACATTGTGTATATATATATATATATATATATATCGTGCTCGTCAGATCTGAATTAATGTTACACTGTTAGAATAGTATACAGTGTGTGTATATATGAATAAGAAAATATATGTTTGCCCAGTAAACAAAATAAAACGACAATCAATCGGAAAAAATAAAATACAACATAAACTTAGAAACATTGTACTGTTGACAAATTATTATGCAATGTAAAATTGTACTTGATTAATTAGAAGCTAAACGCATACATCACTAATCATACTTTTTTTTCGAGTTCGAGGTTCCAGCCACAATGGTGCAAAACGGTTTAATCATTGTTATCATAAATAATAAAACGTTTGACCCCACAATATTTTGCTTGATATAATCTTCACTTTTTGACTCCTTTGATCTATTGCAAGGGGGGGGGGTCACTATCAATCGGTAACCTCTTTTTCTTGATTACTAAATAATAATCTCCATCTTTCTCGATCTTCTGCGATGGTCTTCCATTTATTCACACTGATACTCATATTTTCACGGAGTATTTAAAATATCACTGTTAACGTTATAAAATGTGTGGTTCTCTAATATCTAAATGAACCCTAGAAAGCTGGTAGTATTGTATTATTCATACATATATGTACCCGAATAATGTTAGCTAGGATTAACTCACTCTCAGAGACGACTTGGCAAAAATATCGCCATATATACATTAATAAAACATATTTTATATATCTGTATGTCTGTGCATTTTACATTGAAAGTTTTGAAACATGCCAATCATCATCACCTACTTTAATACAATTTACCACATTTTGTTTCATTCAACAGCCCGTTTACTCCATTGTGCAACAATGATCTCTCTGAGGGGAAAGAGTTTGTTTTCTGTACCAGTTTGGTATGTATGCGCAATCGATAGATATGTATTTGCATCTGCTCTGCCATTTGCCAGACCATAAGCGAGTTAACAAGTACATAATCCGGCCTGGTCGCAAGGCGAAAACTAAATCATCGAGCGACACTGCCAATCCTGTTATTTGATTGTCATCGCATAAACATTAATTAATATAATCCATCTCCCTATCGAAATTATGTTACTATTAATATACCATACAGAGGAACGACTAATTCCTTACCAGAGAGCGTATGCAGCAAGAACGCATTGGCTGTGTTTCCAGACACAATACTGAATGTCAGCACTGGACTATCGGCGTCAGAGGCGTTGACTCGGAGCACCATGGTACCCACGGCGGTAGACTCTTCCACAGAGCCTGAGTAGGCTTCTCGTTCAAACTCGGGGGCGTTGTCGTTAATGTTTCTTATAGTGACGAACACTTCTGCACTCGATGACTTGGCTGGCGATCCTGCATCCGCGAACAGAACAGATGTGACACGGCAGACCAACTAGCTTCAAGTTGAATAGTACAATCGACTGTTGTAATATAACTATACGTCCGCATTCAGTAGCTTTTGATTATCTCAAAATCGATATGCAGTATTAAAGTGATCAACAGATGGACGAATAAGCCACGGAGCCAAGGTGGATCAACAAGTTAATTAATGTAAATAAATACAAAAACCGTGTAAAGATCCAATGTTGGTATTTATTGTAGGAAAAAGGTAAGTCATAACTTCATGTTCATAACATGATATATTATCTTACATGAATAAGCAATGAGGGCAAATATGGTGACTACTTTCATGGAAGTACCTGATAGGTAGCAGTATATTTATAAGAAATATACTGGTACTAGTAGTGAGGTAGGTAATAGTGCAGTGTTTTCAACTGGATACATTACACTGTTACATACCAGTATACGCTTCTATTAAAATGTGTTATTAATAATAATAATTATTATTATTATTATTAAAATGTGTTATTTATTATAATAATTATTCCACAAAATTGCAACAAGATGCTACACAACTTCACGTTGTCTGTACTACTAAACATATGTGCCTGCAACTGTTTTCGAAACATGAACCAGTTAAAATAATGTGATGACCGCTCATACTAGAAGAGGACGTGCGCATAAAAGCGGATAACAAGATAACGGTAGTTACCGTTGTCGGTGGCCCAGACTTCGAGTCTCACTTCCTGCACGCTCTCTCGGTCGAGCGACTTCACGAGGTCGATCTGTCCCGTGCTCGCGTTGATGGCGAAATGTTCATCAGCGCTCGCGATCGAATAGGTGATTACGTCGTCGTCTCCGTCAGAGGCCGACACCTATCACAGTCAAACATAAGTCATCGGTGCATTATTGTTGCAAAATATTAATATACACCCGTTGACACGACTGTCTAGCACTGTATTTACCTTCTATAAATAAATAAAACATAATGAGCATTTTATCAGTGCTTTTTTATTTTATTGATGATATATATTTTTCAAATTTTCTGTGTGCAGTTTCTAATTTTTAAACGTCATCTATGTCATATCGGCTTGTAATATGCTGTTACTGCGTTCGACAGCATACTCTTTTATTATATGATTAATTTGTTTAGTAGTTTCATACTATTTTACCTGTCCATTTATGTTTTAAACCCACGATTCTTAGGAAGATAAAATGTATATTGCATCAACTTATTGTAAATAATTATTCAGTTATTATTATTAAATACATGTGTTTGAAAGTGTTTCATTAGTGTTATCAAGGAACGTAAAAGTGGTTGTCCAACACATATCAGTTGATAGTTACCGTGACGACGTTGTCACCCGTTGTTTCCTCATCCACAGCTATTTGGAAGACAGCTCCGTCATCGAACTGAGGAGAGAACTCGTTGACGTCGAGCACTGTGGCGGTGACGGTGACGGTGACGGTGGCGGAGGCGGACAGAACGTTTTCTCCGTTAAAGCCGCCGTCAGACACCTCGATCACCAATTCGTAGCTCGCTTTTGTCTCGCGGTCAAGACTGCCCAGTAGAACCAGTTCACCTATTACAAAAAAAGAATCAATGGGTCGGCTGTCGGATTACGATGCGGTGTCGTGTCTTCGATTGTGTTGGACAAATTATCTTGTGCATACACCCACACCCACACCCCCCACATACACATCCACACACCCACCCACACACACACACACACACACACACACACACACACACACACACACACACACACACACACACACACACACACACACACACACACACACACACATATATCGTGCTCGTTAGATCTGAATTAATGTTACACTGTTAGAATATAATACAGTGTATGCGTATCAGAAGAAGAAAATGTATGTTTTCCCAGTAAACAAAATAAAACGACAATTAATCGGAAAAAATACAATACAACACAAACTTTGAAACAATGTACTGTTAACAAAGTATTATGCAATATAAAATTGTATTTAATTAATTAGAAGCTAAACGCATACATCACTAATCAAAGTTTTTTCGAGTACGAGGTTCCAGCCACAATGATGGAAAACGATTTAATCATTTTCATCATTAACAATGAAGATGTTTGACCCCTCAATATGTTGCTTGATATAATCTTCACTTCTTGACTCCTTTGATCTATTGCAAAGGGGGGGTCGATATCACTCGGTAACTTCTTTTTCTTGATTACTAAATACTAATATCCATCATTCTCGATCTTCTGCGATGGTCTTCCATTTATTCACATTGCTACTCATATTTTTACGGAGTATTTAAAATACCACTGTTAACGTTATGAAATGTGTGGTCCTCTAACATCTAAATGACCCCTAGGAAGCAGATAGTATTGTACGAGAATAATGTTTCGTCTCATGTTTCACGAGGCCTAGTTCTAAGTCGCTCTCAGAGACGACTTGGCAACAATATCGCCACATATACATTAAAGAAAAAAATAATTTTATATATGTAAATTTGTGTATTTGTTATTGAAACATGCCAATCACCATCACTTACTATAGTACAATTTACCACAGTTTGTTTCATTGAACAGCCCGTTTACTCCATTGCTAAGCAAGAATGATCTCTCTGCTGGAAAGCGTTTGTTTTCTGTACCAGTTTGGTTTGTATGTCGAATCCGATAGATATGTATTTGCATCTGCTCTGCCGTTTGCCAGACCATAAGCGAGTTAACACGTACGCAATCCGGCGAGGTCGCAAGGTGAACACTAAATCATCGAGCGACACTGCCAGTCCTGTTCTTTGACTGTCATCGCATAAACATAAGTTAATAAAATTCCTCTACCTATCGAAATTATGTCACTATTAATATACAATACAGAGGAACGACTAATTCTTTACCTGAGAGCGGCTGCAGCGAGAACGCGTTGGCCGTGTTTCCAGACACGATACTGAATGTCAGCACTGGACTATCGGCGTCAGAGGCGTTGACTTGGAGCACCGTAGTACCCACGGCGGTAGACTCTTCCACAGAGGCTGAGTAGGCTTCTCGTTCAAACTCGGGGGCGTTGTCGTTGATGTTTCTTATAGTGACGAACACTTCTGCACTCGATGACTTGGCCGGCGATCCTGCATCCGCGAACAGAACAGATGTGACACGGCAGACGAACTAGCTTCAAGTTGAATAATACAATGGACAGTTGTAATATAAGTATACGTCCGCATTCAGTAGCTTTTGATTATCTCAAAATCGATATGCAGTATTAAAGTTATCAACAAATGGACGAATAAGCCACGGAGCCAAGGAGGATAAACTAGTTAATTAATGTAAATGAAGGCAAAACCGTGCAAAGATCCAATGTTGGTATTTACTGTAGGATAAAAGGTAAGTCATAACTAGATGTTCATATCAAGATAGACTATCTTACATGAATAAGCAATGAGGGCAAATATGCTGACTGCTTTCATGGAAGTACCTGATAGGTAGCAGTATATTTATAAGAAATATACTGGTACTAGTAGTGAGGTAGGTAATAGTGCAATGTTTTCAACTGGATATATTACACTGTTTCATACCAGTATACGCTTGTATTAAAATGTGTTATTACTAATAATTATTATTATTAAAATGTGTTATTTATTATAATAATTATTCCACAAATTGCGACAAGATGCTGTACAACTTCACGTTGTCTGTACTACTAAACATATGTGCCTGCAACTGTTTTCGAAACATGAACCAATTAAAATAATGTGATGACCGCTCATACTAGAAGAGGACGTGCGCATAAAAGCGGATAACAAGATAACGGTAGTTACCGTTGTCGGTGGCCCAGACTTCGAGTCTCACTTCCTGCACGCTCTCTCGGTCGAGCGACTTCACGAGGTCGATCTGTCCCGTGCTGGCGTTGATGGCGAAATGTTCATCAGCGCTCGCGATCGAATAGGTGATTACGTCGTCGTCTCCGTCAGAGGCCGACACCTATCACAGTCAAACATAAGTCATCGGTGCATTATTGTTGCAAAATATTAATATACACCCGTTGACACGACTGTCTAGCACTGTATTTACCTTCTATAAATAAATAAAACATAATGAGCATTTTATCAGTGCTTTTTTATTTTATTGATGATATATATTTTTCAAATTTTCTGTATGCAGTTTCTAATTTTTAAACGTCATCTATGTCATATCGGCTTGTAAAATGCTGTTACTGCGTTCGACAGCATACTCTTTTATTATATGATTAATTTGTTTAGTAGTTTCATACTATTTTACCTGTCCATTTATGTTTTAAACCCACGATTCTTAGGAAGATAAAATGTATATTGCATCAACTTATTGTAAATAATTATTCAGTTATTATTATTAAATACATGTGTTTGAAAGTGTTTCATTAGTGTTATCAAGGAACGTAAAAGTGGTTGTCCAACACATATCAGTTGATAGTTACCGTGACGACGTTGTCACCCGTTGTTTCCTCATCCACAGCTATTTGGAAGACAGCTCCGTCAACGAACTGAGGAGAGACCTCGTTGACGTCGAGCACTGTGGCGGTGACGGTGACGGTGACGGTGGCGGAGGCGGACAGAACGTTTTCTCCGTTAAAGCCGCCGTCAGACACCTCGATCACCAATTCGTAGCTCGCTTTTGTCTCGCGGTCAAGACTGCCCAGTAGAACCAGTTCACCTATTACAAAAAAAGAATCAATGGGTCGGCTGTCGGATTACGATGCGGTGTCGTGTCTTCGATTGTGTTGGACAAATTATCTTGTGCATACACCCACACCCACACCCACACCCCCCACATACACATCCACACACCCACCCACACCACACACACACACACACACACACACACACACACACACACACACACACACACACACACACACACACACACACACACACACACACACACACACACATATATCGTGCTCGTTAGATCTGAATTAATGTTACACTGTTAGAATATAATACAGTGTATGCGTATCAGAAGAAGAAAATGTATGTTTTCCCAGTAAACAAAATAAAACGACAATTAATCGGAAAAAATACAATACAACACAAACTTTGAAACAATGTACTGTTAACAAAGTATTATGCAATATAAAATTGTATTTAATTAATTAGAAGCTAAACGCATACATCACTATTCAAAGTTTTTTCGAGTACGAGGTTCCAGCCACAATGATGGAAAACGATTTAATCATTTTCATCATTAACAATGAAGATGTTTGACCCCTCAATATGTTGCTTGATATAATCTTCACTTCTTGACTCCTTTGATCTATTGCAAAGGGGGATCGATATCACTCGGTAACTTCTTTTTCTTGATTACTAAATACTAATATCCAGCATTCTCGATCTTCTGCGATGGTCTTCCATTTATTCACATTGCTACTCATATTTTTACGGAGTATTTAAAATGCCACTGTTAACGTTATGAAATGTGTGGTCCTCTAACATCTAAATGACCCCTAGGAAGCAGATAGTATTGTACGAGAATAATGTTTCGTCTCATGTTTCACGAGGCCTAGTTCTAAGTCGCTCTCAGAGACGACTTGGCAACAATATCGCCACATATACATTAAAGAAAAAAATCATTTTATATATGTAAATTTGTGTATTTGTTATTGAAACATGTTAATCACCATCACTTACTATAGTACAATTTACCACATTTTGTTTCATTGAACAGCCCATTTACTCCATTGCTAAGCAAGAATGATCTCTCTGCTGGAAAGCGTTTGTTTTCTGTACCAGTTTGGTTTGTATGTCGAATCCGATAGATATGTATTTGCATCTGCTCTGCCGTTTGCCAGACCATAAGCGAGTTAACACGTACGCAATCCGGCGAGGTCGCAAGGTGAACACTAAATCATCGAGCGACACTGCCAGTCCTGTTCTTTGACTGTCATCGCATAAACATAAGTTAATAAAATTCCTCTACATATCGAAATTATGTCACTATTAATATACAATACAGAGGAACGACTAATTCTTTACCTGAGAGCGGCTGCAGCGAGAACGCGTTGGCCGTGTTTCCAGACACGATACTGAATGTCAGCACTGGACTATCGGCGTCAGAGGCGTTGACTTGGAGCACCGTAGTACCCACGGCGGTAGACTCTTCCACAGAGGCTGAGTAGGCTTCTCGTTCAAACTCGGGGGCGTTGTCGTTGATGTTTCTTATAGTGACGAACACTTCTGCACTCGATGACTTGGCCGGCGATCCTGCATCCGCGAACAGAACAGATGTGACACGGCAGACGAACAAGCTTCAAGTTGAATAATACAATGGACAGTTGTAATATAAGTATACGTCCGCATTCAGTAGCTTTTGATTATCTCAAAATCGATATGCAGTATTAAAGTTATCAACAAATGGACGAATAAGCCACGGAGCCAAGGAGGATAAACTAGTCAATTAATGTAAATGAAGGCAAAACCGTGCAAAGATCCAATGTTGGTATTTACTGTAGGATAAAAGGTAAGTCATAACTAGATGTTCATATCAAGATAGACTATCTTACATGAATAAGCAATGAGGGCAAATATGCTGACTGCTTTCATGGAAGTACCTGATAGGTAGCAGTATATTTATAAGAAATATACTGGTACTAGTAGTGAGGTAGGTAATAGTGCAATGTTTTCAACTGGATATATTACACTGTTTCATACCAGTATACGCTTGTGTTAAAATGTGTTATTACTAATAATTATTATAATTATTATTATTAAAATGTGTTATTTATTATAATAATTATTCCACAAATTGCGACAAGATGCTGTACAACTTCACGTTGTCTGTACTACTAAACATATGTGCCTGCAACTGTTTTCGAAACATGAACCAGTTAAAATAATGTGATGACCGCTCATACTAGAAGAGGACGTGCGCATAAAAGCGGATAACAAGATAACGGTAGTTACCGTTGTCGGTGGCCCAGACTTCGAGTCTCACTTCCTGCACGCTCTCTCGGTCGAGCGACTTCACGAGGTCGATCTGTCCCGTGCTGGCGTTGATGGCGAAATGTTCATCAGCGCTCGCGATCGAATAGGTGATTACGTCGTCGTCTCCGTCAGAGGCCGACACCTATCACAGTCAAACAAAAGTAATAGGTGCATTATTGTTGCAAAATATTAATATACACCCGTTGACACGACTGTCTAGCACTGTATTTACCTTCTATAAATAAATAAAACATAATCAGCATTTTATCAGTGCTTTTTTATTTTATTGATGATATATATTTTACAAATTTTCTTTGTGCAGTTTCTAATTTTTAAACGTCATCTATGTCATATCGGCTTGTAATATGCTGTTACTGCGTTCGACAGCATACTCTTTTATTATATAATTAATTTGTTTAGTAGTTTCATACTATTTTACCTGTCCATTTATGTTTAAACCCACGATTCTTAGGAAGATAAAATGTATATTGCATAAACTTATTGTAAATAATTATTCAGTTATTATTATTAAATACATGTGTTTGAAAGTGTTTCATTGGTGTTATCAAGGAACGTAAAAGTGGTTGTCCAACACATATCAGTTGATAGTTACCGTGACGACGTTGTCACCCGTTGTTTCCTCATCCACAGCTATTTGGAAGACAGCTACGTCATCGAACTGAGGAGAGAACTCGTTGACGTCGAGCACTGTGGCGGTGACGGTGACGGTGACGGTGGCGGAGGCGGACAGAACGTTTTCTCCGTTAAAGCCGCCGTCAGACACCTCGATCACCAATTCGTAGCTCGCTTTTGTCTCGCGGTCAAGACTGCCCAGTAGAACCAGTTCACCTATTACAAAAAAAGAATCAATGGGTCGGCTGTCGGATTATGATGCGGTGTCGTGTCTTCGATTGTGTTGGACAAATTATCTTGTGCATACACCCACACCCACACCCCCCACACACACCCACCCACACACACACACACACACACACACACACACACACACACACACACACACACACACACACACACACACACACACACACACACACACACACACACACACACACACACACACACACACACACGCACATACATATCGTGGTCGTTAGATCTGAATTAATGTTACACTGTTAGAATATTATACAGTGTATGCGTATCAGAAGATGAAAATGTATGTTTGCCCAGTAAACAAAATAAAACGACAATTAATCGGAAAAAATACAATACAACACAAACTTTGAAACAATGTACTGTTAACAAAGTATTATGCAATGTAAAATTGTATTTAATTAATTAGAAGCTAAACGCATACATCACTAATCAAAGTTTTTTCGAGTTCGAGGTTCCAGCCACAATGATGGAAAACGATTTAATCATTTTCATCATTAACAATGAAGATGTTTGACCCCTCAATATGTTGCTTGATATAATCTTCACTTCTTGACTCCTTTGATCTATTGCAAAGGGGGACGATTTCACTCGGTATCTTCTTTTTCTTGATTACTAAATACTAATGTCCATAATTCTCGATCTTCTTCGATGGTCTTCCATTTATTCACATTGCTACTCATATTTTTACGGAGTATTTAAAATACCACTGTTAACGTTATGAAATGTGTGGTCCTCTAACATCTAAATGACCCCTAGGAAGCAGATAGTATTGTACGCGAATAATGTTTCGTCTCATGTTTCACAAGGCCTAGTTCTAAGTCGCTCTCAGAGACGACTTGGCAACAATATCGCCACATATACATTAAGGAAAAAACATCATTTTATATCTGTAAATTTGTGTATTTTTTATTGGAACATGCCAATCACCATCACTTACTATAGTACAATTTACCACATTTTGTTTCATTGAACAGCCCGTTTACTCCATTGCTGTGCAAGAATGATCTCTCTGCTGGAAAGCGTTTGTTTTCTGTTCCAGTTTGGTTTGTATGTCGAATCCGACAGATATGTATATGCATCTGCTCTGCCGTTTGCCAGACCGTAAACGAGTTAACACGTACGCAATCTGGCCTGGTCGCAAGGTGAACACTAAATCATCGAGCGACACTGCCAGTCCTGTTCTTTGACTGTCATCGCATAAACATAAGTTAATAAAATTCCTCTACCTATCGAAATTATGTCACTATTAATATACAATACAGAGGAACGACTAATTCTTTACCTGAGAGCGGCTGCAGCGAGAACGCGTTGGCCGTGTTTCCAGACACGATACTGAATGTCAGCACTGGACTATCGGCGTCAGAGGCGTTGACTTGGAGCACCGTAGTACCCACGGCGGTAGACTCTTCCACAGAGGCTGAGTAGGCTTCTCGTTCAAACTCGGGGGCGTTGTCGTTGATGTTTCTTATAGTGACGAACACTTCTGCACTCGATGACTTGGCCGGCGATCCTGCATCCGCGAACAGAACTGATGTGACACGGCAGACGAACTAGCTTCAAGTTGAATAATACAATGGACAGCTGTAATATAAGTATACGTCCGCATTCAGTAGCTTTTGATTATCTCAAAATCGATATGCAGTATTAAAGTTATCAACAAATGGACGAATAAGCCACGGAGCCAAGGAGGATAAACTAGTTAATTAATGTAAATGAAGACAAAACCGTGCAAAGATCCAATGTTGGTATTTACTGTAGGAAAAAAGGTAAGTCATAACTATATGTTCATATCAAGATAGACTATCTTACATGAATAAGCAATGAGGGCAAATATGCTGACTGCTTTCATGGAAGTACCTGATAGGTAGCAGTATATTTATAAGAAATATACTGGTACTAGTAGTGAGGTAGGTAATAGTGCAATGTTTTCAACTGGATATTTTACACTGTTTCATACCAGTATACGCTTGTATTAAAATGTGTTATTACTAATAATTATTATTATTAAAATGTGTTATTTATTATAATAATTATTCCACAAAATTGCAACAAGATGCTGTACAACTTCACGTTGTCTGTACTACTAAACATATGTGCCTGCAACTGTTTTCGAAAGATGAACCAGTTAAAATAATGTGATGACTGCTCATACTAGAAGAGGACGTGCGCATAAAAGTGGATAACAAGATAACGGTAGTTACCGTTGTCGGTGGCCCAGACTTCGAGTCTCACTTCCTGCACGCTCTCTCGGTCGAGCGACTTCACGAGGTCGATCTGTCCCGTGTTCGCGTTGATGGCGAAATGTTCATCAGTGCTCGCGATCGAATAGGTGATTACGTCGTCGTCTCCGTCAGAGGCCGACACCTATCACAGTCAAACAAAAGTAATCGGTGCATTATTGTTGCAAAATATTAATATACACCCGTTGACACGACTGTCTAGCACTGTATTTACCTTCTATAAATAAATAAAACATAATGAACATTTTATTAGTGCTTTTTTATTTTATTGATGATATATATTTTACAAATTTTCTATGTGCAGTTTCTAATTTTCAAACGTCATCTATTTCATGTCGGCTTGTAATATGCCGTTACTGCGTTCGACAGCATACTCTTTTATTATATGATTAATTTGTTTAGTAGTTTCATACCATTTTACCTGTCCATTTATGTTTTAAACCCACGATTCTTAGGAAGATAAAATGTATATTGCATAAACTTATTGTAAATAATTATTCAGTTATTATTATTAAATACATGTGTTTGAAAGTGTTTCATTAGTGTTATGAAGGAACGTAAAAGTGGTTGTCCAACACATATCAGTTGATAGTTACCGTGATGACGTTGTCACGCGTCGTTTTCTCATCCACAGCTATTTGGAAGACAGCTCCGTCATCAAACTGAGGAGAGAACTCGTTGAAGTCGAGCACTGTGGCGGTGACGGTGACGGTGACGGTGGCGGAGGCGGAGAGAACGTTTTCTCCGTCAAAGCCGCCGTCAGACACCTCGATCACCAACTCGTAGCTCGCTTTTGTTTCGCGGTCAAGACTGCCCAGTAGAACCAGTTCACCTATTAAAAAACAAAGAATCAATGGGTCGGCTGTCGGATTATGAAGCGGTGTCGTGTCTTCGATTGTGTTGGAAAAATTAACTTGTGCATACACCCACAATCCACACACACACCCACATACACACACACACACACACACACACACACACACACACACACACACACACACACACACACACACACACACACACACACACACACACACACACACACACACACACACACACACACACACACACACACACACACACACACACACACACACACACACACACACACACACACACACACACACACACACACACACACATATATCGTGCCCGTCAGATCTGAATTAATGTTACACTATTAGAATATTATACAGTGTATGCGTATGAGAAGAAGAAAATGTATGTTTGCCCAGTAAACAAAATAAAACGACAATTAATCGGAAAAAATACAATACAACACAAACTTTGAAACAATGTACTGTTAACAAAGTATTATGCAATGTAAAATTGTATTTACTTAATTAGAAGCTAAACGCATACATCACTAATCATAGTTTTTTCGAGTTCGAGGTTCCAGCCACAATGATACAAAACGATTTAATCATTTTCATCATTAACAATGAAGATGTTTGACCCCACAATATGTTGCTTGATACAATCTTCACTTCTTGACTCCTTTGATCTATTGCAAAGGGGGGTCGATATCACTCGGTAACTTCTTTTTCTTGATTACTAAATACTAATATCTATCATTCTCGATCTTCTGCGATGGTCTTCCATTTATTCACATTGCTACTCATATTTTTACGGAGGATTTAAAATACCACTGTTAACGTTATGAAATGTGTGGTCCTCTAACATCTAAATGAACCCTAGGAAGCAGATAGTATTGTACGCGAATAATGTTTCGTCTCATGTTTCACGAGGCCTAGTTCTAAATTGCTCTCAGAGACGACTTGGCAACAATATCGCCACACATACATTAAGGAAAAAACTTAATTTTATGTCTGTTAGTTTGTGCATTTTTTATTGAAACATGCCAATCACCATCACTTACTTTAGTACCATTTACCACATTTTGTTTCATTCAACAGCCCGTTTACTCCATTGCTGTGCAACAATGATCTCTCTGCGGGAAAGCGTTTATTTTCTGTACCAGTTTGGTTTGTATGTCGCATCCGATAGATATGTATTTGCATCTGCTCTGCAGTTTGCCTAACCATAAGCGAGTTAACAAGTAGGCAATCCGGCCTGGTCGCAAGGCGAACACTAAATCATCGAGGGACACTGCCAGTCCTGTTCTTTGACTGTCATCGCATAAACATAAGTTAATATAATTCCTCTGCCTATCGAAATTATGTCATTATTAATATACAATACAGAGGATCGACTAATCCCTTACCTGAGAGCGGCTGCAGCGAGAACGATTTGGTCGTGTTTCCAGACACGATACTGAATGTCAGCACTGGACTATCGGCGTCAGAGGCGTTGACTTGGAGCACCGTGGTACCCACGGCGGTAGACTCTTCCACAGAGACTGAGTAGGCTTCTCGTTCAAACTCGGGGGCGTTGTCGTTGATGTTTCTTATGGTGACGAACACTTCTGCACTCGATGACTTGGCCGGCGATCCTGCATCCGGGAACAGATCAGATGTGACACGGCAGACAACTAGCTTGAAGTTGAATAGTACAATCGACAGTTGTAATATACGTCCGCTTTCAGTAGCTTTTGATTATCTCAAAATCGATATGCAGTATTAAAGTTATCAACAGATGGACGAATAAGCCACGGAGCGAAGGTGGATAAACTAGTTAATTAATGTAAATGAAGGCAAAACCGTGTAAAGATCCAATGTTGGTATATACTGTAGGAAAAAGGGTAAGTCATAACTAGATGTTCGTAACAAGATAGACTATCTTACATGAATAAGCAATGAGGGCAAATATGCTGACTGCTTTCACGAAAGTACCTGCTAGGTAGCAGTATATTTATAAGAAATATACAGGTACTAGTAGTGAGGTAGGTAATAGTGCAATATTTTCAACTGGATATATTACTCTGTTATATACCAGTATACGCTTTTATTAAAATGCGTTATTAATAATAATTATTATAATTATTATTATTAAAATGTGTTATTTATTATAATAACTATTCCACAAAATTGCAACGAGATGCTGTACAACGTCACGTTGTCTGTTCTACTAAACATATGTGCCTGGACTGTTTTCGAAAGATGAACCAGTTGAAATAATGTGATGACTGTTCATACTTGAAGAGGATGTGCGCATAAAAGTGGATAACACGATAACGGTAGTTACCGTCGTCGGTGGCCCAGACTTCGAGTCTCACTTCTTGCACGCTCTCTCGGTCGAGCGACTTCACGAGGTCGATCTGTCCCGTGCTCGCGTTGATGGCGAAATGTTCATCAGCGCTCGCGATCGAGTAGGTGATTACGTCGTCGTCTCCGTCAGAGGCTGATACCTATCACAGTCAAACATTAGTCATCAGTGCATTATTGTTGCAAAATATTAATATGTACCCGTTGACACGACTGTCTAGCACTGTATATACGTTCTATAAATATATAAAAAATAATTAACATTTTATCAGTGCTTTTTAAATTTATTGATGATATGTATTTTACAAATATTCTTTCTGCAGTTCTAAATTTTAAACGTCATGTATTTCATATCGGTTTGTAATATACCGTTACTGCTTTCGACAACATACTCTTTTGTTATATGATTAATTTTGTTCAGTAGTTTCATACCATTTTACGTGTAGATTTATGTTTTAAACCCACGATTCTTAGGAAGATAAAATGTGTATTGTATAAACGTATTGTAATTAATTATTCAGTTATTATTATTAAATACATGTGTTTGAAAGTGTTTTATTGATGTTATCCAACACATATCAGTTGCTAGTTACCGTGACGACGTTGTCACGCGTCGCTTCCTCTTCCACAGCTACTTGTAAGACAGCTTCGTCGTCGAACTGAGGAGAGAACTCGTTCACGTCGAGCACTGTGACGGTGACGGTGGCGGAGGCGGAGAGAACATTGTCGCCGTCAATACCGCCGTCAGACACCTCAATCACCAACTCGTAGCTCGCTGTTTTTTCACGGTCAAGACTGCCCAGTAGCACCAGCTTACCTTCCCACAACACAAAGAATCACCGGAATTAGCATGCATTGTCGTATATTTGGTGTTGTAATGTATGATGTATTCTTAATGGCATCATACGCAGACCACTACACTTCGAGAGATAGGATACATAATCTCCGAAAACAATGCTCTCAAAATTACCAAATGTTGATTTTTGTGAACATTATTGATCAAATAATTATATTTCTATTCATACTATGTATATTTACATTTCGAATTATAAGATAAAACGCAATTATGCACGCAACCAAGGGTCAACACTTTAAGAAAACCGGTTTTGCTCTGCTTAAAAAACAGCGGTCTGCCTAACGCAGTGCCTTATACATAATAGTCTGCGCATTCTTCTGCTAGGTGAGTGTGTGTGTGTGCGTGCGTGCGTGTGTAATGCATAATTTGACGCGATATTTCCTGCAGGGTCGGCTCTTTAAACAAGAAATCCAAATTGATCCTACCTTATAAGATTAACATTTACGCTGAATCCAACTCAGTTTAGTTGCTGATAAATTTATGTTTTTGTTATTATTATTATTATTAGCATCATTCAATATATGAATACGGCAATTTGTCCCATAGTCCTACTAACAATATAATATATTTACTTATCATATCAACAACCAACACAAGCTTGCACAATAGCTGAAACACATATTTTATGACAATTGTATGTAATTGTTACATGTTCTGTATATCTGCTTAGCAATTAGCGAACATTGCTTCTCGTAGTCTGGTCGTAAGTGTTACGTTTAGTAGAAGTAGATATACTTGTATATGACAGTGTCCAAGTCATGACATTACTTTGTCTATGATAGCTTATAACAGTATTTCGATGATATACGTATGCTTTTTGATTAATCCATCAAGCCGTTTCACAAAGCCGAACCAGTATATGCGCCCATAATTTGCTGACTGAGTATCACATAGCCTCTCCAACATGGAGCATCACCTTTAGAGGTGAACTACGCTGATCGTATCGTGTAAAGATAACATGAACACGTCTCGTTAAGCCATACCCGAGAGTGGTTTCAGAGAGAACACGTTGCCCGTATTTCCCGACACGACGTTGAAGACCAGTCCGTAGCTGTCGGCGTCGTCGGCGCTCACTCGCAGCACCGTAGTTCCTACTGCTGTCGACTCCTCGATAGAAAGTGAGTATGATTCTTCGTCAAATGCAGGCGCGTAGCGGTTTTGTTCTACGACGTGCAATGTCAAATGTGCAACTTGGATATGTAAACCGTCAGACGCACCCACCGTCACGTTGACCATCTCAGTGGTCACTGAAGTCAGTGACGAGAGCAGTCGAAGGGCGCCCGTATCACGATTTATGGTGACGATGTCTGGCGTGCTGGCAAATATCACGCTGTAAAACACTTGTGCTGCAACAAATAATTATACTATTTTCGCGAACATGGATGGGTGTAGAAAATGAATTAACAAGACAACAAAGGAAGAATAAAAGTTTATAAAATATAAACTAAATAAAAAATTACTATCGGAAATCAATTATAAATGGCAGTGAAAGTATTATCTTCACACCCCATAAATAATCAAAATTTCAGACATGCCAACGAATGTTTGATGCATCTGATAATTCCTTAAATACATTCTCAGCTTTAAAAAAAATTAGAGGTTGTACTTACAATACGCGTGACTGACGTCGTCGTCAGTAGCGGTGAATGTTGTAATCAAAGAGTTGGCAGATGTCACGCGAACCAACGACATCTCTAAGTCGGTGACACTGAGGTGTGGTGGATTGTCGTTGACATCCGTCACGTCGACTCTGACAAGTACAGACGTTGTCATCGGCGGAGTGCCTTTGTCGACAGCGACCAGGTGGAGCTTGTAGCTGTCTGTCGCTTCTGCGTCTAGTACCTGTGTCGTTCTTATAACGGCGAACTCGCCGTCGACCGAGACAGCGAATGGGGCTGACAGCGGCTGCAGAGAGTAGCTGGCGATGTCCCCGTTGTCTTCGGCGTCCACATCCATGACCTTGCTCCGCATCACCTCAGTGCCGACTGCACTGTTCTCCTCCACAGACTCCGAGAACTGTTCCGACGAGAACGAGGGAGCGTTGTCGTTGACGTCACCGACCGTGACGGTCACGTCAACTGTGGCAGTCTTAGGGCCAGTCGGTGGTGCTCCGTTGTCGACGGCCAATACGTGGAAGGTGTAGTTGGTGGTCGTCTCCCGGTCAAACGTCGCTTTCGTAGACAAATTTCCAGTCGTCGCATCAACGGCAAATGGCACTAGCGTCCCTTCTGCAATTGTGTAGTGGACGAAACTGTCATTGTCCTGGTCAACAGCTTTCACCCGTCCCAGGCTTACTCCCACGGAAACAGACTCTAGCACATCATACATGTACAAAGATTGGTCAAACTCGGGTGTGAACCTGTTTCTCGCCACCACACTAACCACAAGCGATAGTTTCGTCGATCGTGAAGTCGGCAACCCTTTGTCAGAGGCTCTTAGTAACAGCGCGTACTGCCCAGCATGTCCTGCAAGTGATGCTGCTGTGGACAAACGTCCGGTGGTCGTGTTATAAGCGAACAGCGACGTGAGATTAACTAGGTGGACATCAACAACGCCGTTGTCTCCAGCGTCTATGTCTGACGCCGTGATTGTGGCCAACTCGTAGCCGACTGTCGCCGTTTCATCGATGTTCACGTCTGAAGGGATTGGGTCAAACACCGGGGCATTGTCGTTGACATCTAACACAGATATCAACACGGCGGCGGATGACGCACGTACTGGCGTGCCGTCGTCGGATGCAATCACGCTGAATGTATAGGAACCAGCTACTTCACGGTCCAACTGACCGATCACTTGCACAGCGCCAGTTGTGGCGTTTATCTCAAACGGCAAGGCAAGCTCGGTGTTGGTGTTCTCTATCGAGTACGCTACAACTTGGCCTGGGTCTTTATCAGTGGCGTTTGACTGGAGAACAATCATTCCAACCATCACGTCTTCCGACACGTTTACCCGGAACTCGGTTTTTTCGAAACGCGGACTGTGTCTGTTCGATCTGGTGACCGTGACGTCGTATGTGAAAGACACTCCAGCGGTGTCGATGTAGTCGATCAACTGCAGATACGTCTCGTTTTGTAGTCGATCGATCCACAGATTGAATTCGACGTTGACCGCCCGGCCAGTGTCGGATATGACGGCGGAAACTGGAGTGACGTCTTCGTCTCCGGTGTAGGGGTACCGGAAGTAGACCCATCCTGAATGATCGGGACTGACATGGACCTGACGTGTAATACAATATGTAGTGTTTCCAAGTACCGCATCAATATATCGCTATTTTATTATATATATGGGCGTACCAAAGATACAACAATCGAATATGTTCTTGGTTTTGACTCTGATATTTATATATCATATTTCGTTGCATTTTTAAATGACAAGACGTTTCTATGTCAGTGTGTGTGTGTGTGTGTGTGTGCGTGTGCGTGTCCGTGTGTGTGTGTGGAGTGTGTGTTGTGTGACAGTTTACCTGCATGTGAGTTGCATTGACGTAACCGATGCTGGTGATGTTACACGAGGTGACGTTGAGCGGATGTCGACCGTCCGTGCTGTCGTAGATGCGGTCTGGAAGTAGGTCCAGTTTGTTCTCGCTGAAGACGAGGAAGTCGACGAGTCCGTCGTCCTCGGGAACGTCGACTCGTACAACGTGCAGGAGCTCGTGGAAGAGCACCGACTCCATCACCGAAAGCTGTGGGTCGCCTACAAACACCACACACAATATTTCATTTCGTTTCTAATTTGTCAAGGTGCAGAACGTAACATTTCTACATTTGCGACGAATAAATACTTTATTTATTGATGTTAGCATGATTGTAAACATCCATGTAGTTATATCGTTTCCTTGTGATATAATACCAGAATGATAAAAACATTATCTTGTTCAGGGAAAACGTGTAATTTTATGTTCAACTATTGTAAAACGTATACAAAAATATTGGGCCTGTCTTGATATGATTTCAAGTTATATTATACATTTACGTCGGATTTATGTTGGCTTACTCTTTTTCAAAAGACAGTGAATAGATAAAATTAATTATTCTTCAGTATCGAACAAAGCACGTCACATATAATCTTCTGTCCAAATCCACGAGTGCAATGAATAAATGACAATATATGGCAGTGCTCAAAATGCGTCGAATATTTGTTAGCAATACTGCCTCATAAGATTGTGTTAGCTTGTGAATGCCAATCAGATTGTCATTTTTTTGTAGCAATAGAAAGTGTATTTATTTTGAGTTAAAAACCTCTCCCCTCACAAGAGAATTGTAAAAGTGGCACGATGGACGTAAATGAGAATCCTCAGGTAGTGTGTAAATGCCCACTGTAGTAAGGCGGCATAGAATACCATAAAGATTGTGCAATAAGTGATAAAAGCATGAAACTTGGTGTATATGTAGACTAATATGTACGGAACTTATTAAGATATTGGGCCATCTGAAATTATACCCGTATAGGCCGCCATTTTGAAATTCAAAATGGCTGACATATAATGCAGTTTAAATACCATAACGATTGTGAAATAGGTGATAACAACATAACACTTGGTGAATATGTAAACTAATATATAGACGAATGTACTCATCCAGTCATTTGATGAGGATGGAAAGCAGCTTGTGATCACAGATGAAGAACAGGTACTCTCATCGCCTCCATTGCATGAAATCCACTCGCACACATGAAGAGGCAGATACCCGTATGTTTTTGCGTGTGGCACATACATCACAACATGGTCATCATCAAACTATCATATGCATAATCGACACTGATGTAGTGGCAATGTCCCTAATGATTGCGCAGACTCTAGCAGCTAACGACGAATTATGGTTGGCATTCGGAACAGGGAGAAATTTCCGTTATTTACCGGCCCATCAGTTATCTGTCATCCTCGGACGAGATAAATCGCGCGCTCTTCCAATGTTCCACGCAATAACAGGGTGTGACATTGTATCATCCTTTGCTGGATATGGAAAGATTACAGCATGGGCAACCTCGTTACCTGAGGTTACATATGCAATGTTTAGTTTGGCCTGTGCACCAAGTGACATCCCAATGGAAAGTATGCGTGTCATCGAGAGGTTTGTGGTACTGCTCTATGACCGAACAAGCACTTCCACTGGTGTGAACAAAGCCAGAAAGACGTTGTTCGCGAAAACCAATTAGGTGCAAAGAATTCCACCAACGCAAGCTGCACTGGAGCAACATATGAAGAAGGCTGTCTATCAAGGTGGTCATATCTGGAGACAGGCAATGCTACCAACTCCTGTGCTCTCCTCCCCAACTAGTTGGGGCTGGACCAAGACGGACAGTGGTCTATATGAGCCGTACTGGACAGACCTGCCCGAAGCGTCACAAATCTGCTATGATCTGGTTTCGTGCGGCTGCAAGAAAGGGTGTCATAAGCGCTGCAAGTGTCACAAAACTAATCTTCGATACACAGCTCTGCATTCGCGAAGGAGAATGTTCCAGCCAGTAACAACGTAAGAGTATTGGTGTTCATACATTCAACAAATAAAACGTATAATACGATCTTACTGTTTAAGCTGTTTTTCAGAATTAAATATAATTAATAATGACATAGTGACAAAGTAGCACACGCTTTGTTTTATATGTCTTTGGGTGTAGTGGCTAATAACAGACAATACTTGTTTGGTTTCAGAGTAGATCACTTTCAGCATAGTTGATCACAGTAGGTCATACAAAAATGAAAATAAAATAAAACAGAAAACATTAATAACAATTGAGTTTGTTATGTTCTAAGACTTGATTTAATGGCACTATATGTTTTAATTAATAAAACGTGTAAATAAGTTAAGAATTCATAACAATTTATGAACCCTGTCTATATTTCACGATCTCGTAGATAGGCTCTACCTGCAATTTCAAGAAAAAATGGGCTCTATAATTCAAATGAACGCGCATGCATGCGCACAGGGGTATAATTTTTAGTGGCCCAACATCTGAAAATGACCGTCTATATATTGGCTGAGTTTGGTGCTTTTATCAGAAAACGCACAATTGGATTGCAATGCCGCCCCGCTATTGAAAAATAGATTAACAAATAAAGAATTGCGTGGGGACATAGGCAAACTGTCAAACAATATTCAAACAAGAAAGTTTTAAGATAAGTTTCGTTTTTTGGATACCAGCTGGACAATACAGACAGAGGGAAACACGTAAAACATACACCATGTTAAGTTAACGTATGGCCGTTGGCTTGCTGTTACGTACATGTTGTCGCACGACACTGCATACGGTATTACAGTACCCGATGTGTTGCTTGTGGCAAAGGGTGCACAATGTAGATGCAGTCATCATAAAGACCATAGAACGTGGTATTCAGCGGTTTTGTTAATATATATATATATACATATATATATATATATATACACACACACATATATATATATATATATATATATATATATAACGACAAATTATATCGAATATCGGATAATGCAGTTACCTAGTGGGTTGACATTTTCGAAGGTCGCCGTGTAGTTGCTGAAAGTTCCTTTGAGTGTCGACGTCATCAGCCACCTCGAGACCCTTGTGGAATGTGGTTGAATGTCACCAAACGTGACAGTCAACGACGGTGACACGGGCTGGTCGTCGACCTGCGCTCCAATGATCTTGAAAGTGATCAGCAAACCTTTCTCGTTCTCGATGATCTCTAGTTGGCCGGAAATAATTCTTGTGTTTCTTGCTGCCCCATAGCCGTCGTTGGTAATGAGTAACCCCAGCGTGTATGGTATGGTCGGCTCGATAACGTCTGTTTCACAACCAACATTCTCATGTTTGACGACAGATATAACATTAAACGTCGTGTATGTGTCAAATAACAGTGTAGCGTCTTCGTATAGTGAAATTGTGGTGCGTTACTTCAATTGTTTACCAAAGAGGAGTCATCTTCACTTTGTCTCTCATTTGAATGCACAAACCATGGAAGTTTAGGGATTAATTACAATTCGACTTCCTCCCCAAATAGTAATCACAAATCGAATACATAAAATAACACAGAAGTACTCAAATTGTAAGGCAAGGCTTGTGGTTATGCTATAGCATATTCAGTGTTTCCGTTAGTAAAGTATGTCGACACCGTCGTGTTATACAATGAAGTTACAACTTGGAGGGCGAAGACCGTTGCATATAGTAAACAAACGTCGTCAGACTCAATCCAGAACGCTCTGGAAAATCACGCTGTTGATTTTCCACCTCTAACATCAACAACAACAACGCGACAACAACACCAACTATAACCACATCAACGACAACAATAATAAATGTATGTTTCGAGCGCGCGCGCGTGTGTGTGTGCGTGTGAGTGTGTGCGTGCGTGCATGCGTGCGAGGGTTGGTGTCCTCTTACACTAGAATTGATTACGAAACATAACATCGCTAAATCAACAAAATATGGCGTGTTCTTGTCGTTGGTTTTAGCGAATTGTGTCAAAAACACAATAATCTGTGTCCAAAAAAATACAAAGGTAACGTTTTCGTTGAAAATACAACTGTACCTTTGGTCATCGGGTCGTCACTGCGCACGTTCCTCTCGAGGAAGTAGTTGAGGTACAGACGTGGGTCCGGAGTGACGGTGATTGTCTCCGGGAAGAGCGGCACCGTGATGTTCTGGCCGCCAACCGTGTAGTAGAGCGTGCCTCCGATGTCGTACTGGACATCGTGCGTGGGAGCAGCCTCCGAGTACGGGATGATGAGCCACGTCGCTGTGCCCGCATCTCCTGTCTCCAGCACCCCGTTTTTGTCGACACTTCCCATGCCCGTTACTTCCGGTTCGCCTGGAGGTACAATCCGTTTAAATAGTTGGCGTAATATACAACGTTCATCTTTATAATTAGTCAACATTTTACAAATTAAAACGTTATTTTAAAGGAACGGGAAGGGACAGTAACGTGTCATTTGTCTTGCAACAAGTAATGTCATTGCTATCAAACGTACGCCTGTTATTATTAAAACGTATTTAAGCCGATTTGTATTATGTTGGCTCTGGTACAACAGACGTGTCTCTTACCCATGGAAAACTTGTACTCAGCACTCTCCTCAGTCACGTGGTCCCGAATAAACACCACAACCTTGATTCCGGCCAACCTGTCCGACTCCCCGTTGTCCAGTTCCAGCGTCGCTTCGAAGGCGTCTCGGGTGATGGCGAGTCGTTGCCCGATTCGGATACGCACCATTGCACAGACCCCGGTGTCATCATCCTATCGTAAACCAAGTATACAAATCCATTATTTGTGTCTAGATGTTCTGTATCAACTGGACACACTTCTGCACCTGCTCAAGGACGTACGCACACGAACAAGAACGAACTCACGAAAGGTACGCACACCCAGACACACACTCGCGCACGCACGTACAAACAAACAAGACACCCACTCACGCACTCGAGCGCACGCACATACAAACAAACACATTCACACATGCGTATGCGCATGTGTGAATGGGCTTGTATATATATATATATATATATATTTATATATATATTATATTATATATATATATATATATGTATGTATACAAGCGCGGGTGCGCACGTATGTACGCACTTAAACAGTAAGACTTGTTGCACATGTATCCGGCTAAACATATTATATATATATTGTAAGATAAAATGCTGTCATGCCTTTCCTGCGTTCTTGTAAGCGTTCGCCCCGTCTTCGTACCAGTCTCCGAGGGTATTGAATCCGTCCTGGAGAACAAACGAACAAACCACAATAATAATACCGATGACACTAATTGATCAACAACATTACGTTTTTACTAGACTTATCACGTTTCATGTTTAAAAGTCTAAGTTTTAATATAGCACTCCTTACCGTTAAAGTACACATAGTATAGTTATTTTAAATAATAGTTGGATTACGTAATGTGAATAAGATACCTGTATACATCCATGTAGATGATGCATATTATTTCAAATCCGAATCACTTTCAAAGATCATATATCACAATGCTGACAAATAATAATAAAGTAAGACTTTGTTCGATTTTAATCATTAGTGAATAAACAGTTTGAACGTTGATTTTACAATGATATATTATTGGCATTTATTTTCTTTAATATAAGTAACACTCTGTTCAAACGGGTAGACATTTAGCATTAGTGTTGTTAATGTTTCCCATCCTTCTATGCTGCTAACGCTGTAACTATTTGTTTTAGCTCAAACCTGTTTCGCTTCGTCCAAATCGGTCTCGATATGTTTTGCCAACGTGTTGAATTCTGTGTAGTCAACCATGTTGTCCCCCTGCAGCGTGCCGTGATCCCAGTTGTAATAGGTGTTGTTGAAACGCATAAGTAACTTGTCTGTCATTGCCCTCGTCACGTTGACGGGAAGCGGAAACCTACGTATCTCGTCATTCTCGGCCTGTGTAATAAGTTTTCCACTGTCACTGTTATCGGCCATACTCGGTTGCACGATATTCTCCCACCATTCACGACCATCGATCTGAAACCTATAAAAGCACTTTCGCTCTATACAATAAGTCAATGGGTATATTGCGACGGTGATATTAAAAGAAGCCATGATACATGCTTTTGTAAATCAACCATTTTAAAAATGTATTATAAGTTGAAAATAAAAGAACATGTCTGCAAGGGGACTGCACTGCTCATAGTAGAGCCTAGGGCCGAAACGACACTTCACAAAAAGCATTCTGTTGGTTGCTGCTTTCCACATTTCTTACCAGGAGGTTTTTCACGAGACTTCATTTCTTCTACGGTCGATCTCATCCACCCGACTTGGATCTGCATGGTTTTCGTATTTTCCTTGCGGGTTATATTCCAAAGACTGTATTCTAATATTGATGTATCCTTCCGGAGGATATGTTCATTTTCTGATATTGCCAATTTTCTTATTGCTGAGTTAACTGGACTTGTCTGGCCGTTTAATTTTGGGAATACACTGCACAAATTGAGCCAAACGTCGACCTAAGTTTTTTTTTTACAATGAGAGTAGTTCGTGCTGCGGTGTACGTTACAAGTCAGATACAGCGCATGTTACGCATGATAACAAATAGAGGGTTTACTAATACTTACCAGGCGTCATCGTCGAACACCATCTGTGCCAGAAAGCCGTAGTTGGCGGCAGCAATGACTCGTTTGGTTAGCTCCGGGGCGAGGTCGTCCTTCGTCAGCAAACCGCGACGACGTCGAGAGGATGAACTAGCACCTTGTATACCCTCGTTGCATAGGTACAGAGACCTCAGACACCTTAATGAAATTATAAAATAAGGTACCGTTACATGCAAATTAAGAAATTAATGTACAATTTTCATGTGAACAGTACCCGTATACATACACAGAATTCATGTTTACGAACTTTCCATCAGTGTGCTAGTAGATATATATATATATATATATATACATTTTATTTCGATCGATCGTGAATATAATTGTACAGTTAATACATGGTAATGAATACAGGATGATTGATCTATGGAGACCTGCAATAAGACCTAAGAGATCGCTAGCATGCAGGCTGCCATGACTAATATGTATTTATAATATATAATAGTCATAGTTAAATCAAACAAAACAATTAAGTAAATAACATTTATTAAAGTACAAGAAAATGAGTCAACATGTAATTAAAAATAGCAATGTCAGTGATTTACACTGATATATCTAATTCCCACTAACTTGATCACTAGCAATTAATACTAACAGAACAAAACTAACTTATATTACCCTAACCACTATTGACTGTCACATACCACATACTAAATGTAACCAATAACGATTTATTTATAGCATAGAATGTTTACTGCAAAATGGCTACTACAAAATTCGTATGTTTGGCTTGCATATGTAACAATTCTGCATATTACAAAGTGACACATATTTGCTAATAATTATTATATATTTTTGTAAAGTTTATGAAGCCTTGGTATGAGTGACTGTTTAATAATGTTCTAACTGCTTTCTTTTGCAACTTATTTATGTCTTGGCCTACATTGGAACCCCAAGCTATTATTCCATAATTTGGATATGATAAAAATAGTGAATTGTACATTATTTACAAGACCTCCATATAATTCAAAATAACCTTAATAATTTGTTGGTTATATAATTAATGTGAGAAGACCATGTTAGATTAGTCTATGGAAATACCAACAAATGTAAAGTAAATTTTTCAGTTTTCTTTGTTTAGTGTGAAAAATCTTCATTTTCGTTTTAGTTGAATTGATTGATAGCTTGTTCACTGCTAGCCAGTCCGTTTTCTTGGTTAATTCTGCATGTACTTGATGTGATGTTGAATTAGTTGTATTGTTATTTCTGAAGTTGTCCAGCGTGCTGAGCGATATGACATCATCAGTGTACACGATGGGTGTAAATTTGGCACTACCCATTGCTAGGTCATTAATATTATATTAAGAATAATAGAGGTCCAAGTATTGATCCTTGAGGGATTCCTGTTATTGTTGTTTCTGTGGTTGATTGTTAACTTCAACGTATTGCTGTCTGTCGTGTATGTAGCTTTTAATCCAATCTAGCTCGATATTGTTATGTCATAATGTTCAAGCTTGCTGATAAGAATTGCATAAAATCTATAAATATTGCTATAGGTCATATTTTTCTCCTAAACCACACACATCATATGGAACATCTATGCTTTCCAATTGAAGTTATTGGCGTAATGTCTTACAATACATCGAACACAGAATGTTTCGGGTACCTTCCAATCAGACTACGGCATTGTCATATTAGACGGGAATTCTCATACAAAACGCAGACCAGAGCAACAGATGGCGCAACTCGTTCGATTTTGCTTCCTTATTCAAATGCTTTCTCACTTACCCCAATAGGGGGTACAATAACAAGCCGCAGGTTAGCGCCACGTGTCCGACGTTAGACAGGTTCAGAGAGGCTATGTCACGGATACAAAACATGGCGCTTGCAGTACCGGACATGCAACCCAGTAACGCATCGATGCAGCCCTGTCCCTGTTTACACGTCAGTTCCGTCGTCACCGATATCGTGCCGCGGTTCGAACCTGCAGACAAATCATTGACGACGTCAGTGTGTTGTTACATGCCCATCTATATACGCTAACTTTGATGCATTGTAAGTACATCTCCTTCCAGGCGCCGAGGTTCATTCGCCTCTTTCTATGGTCGGTCGCTTCCTTGAACTATTGACCTCAGATCCACCAAATGGCGATGTATTTGAAATAGACACAAATGTTTAGTTTTTACTGTTTTAGTTGTCAGCCATTCTACAGGAGGCACCACTGGTGTTAATTAACATTACCATCTGCTGCGTGCAATGACGTAATTGGCGACAGCAGAAATTACATGGTCATGGAAACGAGTTTAAGTTCGAAATACTGTAATGGTGACATTAGCTGACCATGTGTCTTGCTCTTTTTGTCTGTCTGCAAGCCTAACTGCCTGTCCGCCCGCCCCCGCCCGCCCGCCCGCCCGCCCCGCCCGCCCGCCCGCCCGCCCGCCCGCCCGCCCGCCCGCCCGCCCGCGCCGCCCGCCCGCCCCGCCCCCGCCCGCCCGCCCGCCCGCCCCCGCCCGCCCGCCCGCCCGCCCGCCCGCCCCCGCCCGCCCGCCCGCCCCCGCCCGCCCCGCCCGCCCGCCCGCCCGCCCGCCCGGGTGCTACAGACACTCGCTCTGGCATTGTAAATGTAATTACGTATTATAAATATATATGTTTATTTACTTCTGTAGAACCACATTTATACAATTATATTATATGGTGTATTACAGTACAACAACGGCATAATGGAAAGAAAACAGTGTAAACATCCGACATAGTATACGCAGTTAGATAAAAAGGTGAAACTATTTAAGTGAATAAAATTAATATGTTAACTAAAAACATCCTACATAGTTGAAATACTTATACAACATTTTAAAACTATTTAAATTAATAAAATTATAAGTTATGTGTAAGCTGTACTAAAACAGTGAGTCTTCAGTTTGCTCTTAAAAATACTGACATTGTTACATTGTTATATTTTGGTTGGAAGTTCTTTAACTTCTGGCAGCAACTATTTTTGTTACTGCTACATGCATTACGTGTCGGCTTGCATGCCTGCACCGAGATGTACATAACATTGCTGCTACATTCAGATATGTATGCTATTTCCAAATAAACTAACGCTCGCTTGGTTCACCTTATGGAAGTCCAGGGAATCTAACCCAATTTGGAACTTGGAACTAATTGCAAAATAGTTTTACCACAGTGGTTTTCTACGAGGTCTCCAGTACAAAGTAGTAAATGTCCTACGAAATCCCTGTACGGAAAATGTTTATAATTAACAAAAATCCAAGGTGGCCGCCACAATTCAATATATAGTCACATCTTTGCTGTCAGATGATATATTTAAGTAATTTTTAATTCCAGAATTATATTTTGGAACAATAAATTTGAAATACATTGAAATATAATAGTGTGAACAGATTATTTGCATAAATCCAATATGACCGCGACACATACACAAACAGACAGATCAGGACGTCACACGCTCCATTGGCATGGGTCGTACACTCACTGAGCGCCCTGAGGACGAGGTATTGACGTTGGTGCGTACCTTGGCTGTCAGGGAAGAAAACACGATGGTCGCACGGGTCAACCTGCATAACATGCGCCAAGACAGAGATGATATTGTCAGGTCATTCAGTGCCAGGATCCGCGGCCAAGCCGGCGTCTGCAAGTTCTCCCTCCCGTGCCCAAATTGCACACAGACCGTTAACTACACAGAAGAAGTGCTACGAGACGTGGTGATCAGGGGCCTGGAGGATCCGGAAATCCAACTGGACCTGCTCGGCGACAAAAATCAGGACATGAACTTTGAGGAAGTCCTACGCTTTGTTGAAGCAAAAGAAGCCGGAAAACGATCAGCCTCACGCTTGGTCAACACGCACGGGGCAGAGGCAGCCAAGAGCTCGTACACTCACAAACGACTCGACCGCTTACAACAACAGCATGAACCCAGAGCAGGATCAACCGACCAGAACCCCTGCTCCTACTGCGGCAAAAAAGGGCACGGAAGGAACGCCCCACAGGACATCCGACGCACCGAATGCCCCGCATACAACTCGACGTGCACCGCCTGCCACAAGAAGCATCACTTCGAAGTGGTCTGCGGGGGGGGGGAGTACCGCCGCAAGCGAAAAGACACCATGGTTGCGCTATAGGAAGGCGCCGTGTTTGATTCAACATCAACAACACCGGCCGACGTCGCAATGAACGCTTCATTGCACTTGATCACCACCTGTACAACCAACTGTCTGACACGTGGCTGAAGCAGTCCTCTAAACCTCAGCCGTTCGTCAAACTTGGTGTGGACGTCCTCGTCGATGACTACAAACTCTTCGGCTTCGACTCTCTCCTCATCCGCACCCCTAGACACGCAGATATACTGTGCATGGCAGACACGGGGTGCCAGAGTTGTCTTGCCGGTAGCAAGGCGATGCATCGCCTCGGCATCAATCAACGGGAACTGATACCGGTATAAACAAGCAAACAAGCGCGGTATAAACATCATTGGCGCCGCCATCTTGAGGTTCTCATGTAGAACATCGGATGGAGTCCTCGATACTCGTCAAATCGTCTACGTCACAGATGTTGACAACAAAGTGTTCCTCAGCAGGGAGGCCTGTGTTGCGCTCGGTATGATAACTGAGCAGTTCCCAAAGGTCGGCGAGATCACCAGACATACCGCTGCGGATGCCACGTCCGATGCTCCCGATCATCTCTGTAACAATAGCGGCCTCATCACCGATTGTAACTGCCTGAAACGTGAACTGCCGCCTCCTCCACCCACTCAGCTGCCATGTCCGGCAACTGACGATAACTGCTAGACTACTACAAGGGCTCGACCTTCAACACATGCGAACATCAACCAGTCCCGACGATGTGTGGTCCACCCCTACAGCTCATGATTGACCCCGATGCCAAACCGTTCGCATGCCACTTGCCAATCCCGGTACCCCTACACTGGCGAGCAGATGTAAAAGCCGGTCTCGACCGCGACGTTCTCCTCGGAGTCATCGAGCCAGTACCTGTGGGCGAGCCGGTAACGTGGTGTCACCGCATGGTCGTGTGCGCACCGTCGACTTTCAGCCCGTCAACAAGTATGCCACTCGCGAGACGCATCATACTCAGCCACCCTTCCACCAGGCGAGATCTGTGCCACAATGCACGAAGAAAACCGTGTTCGATGCTTGGAATGGCTACCATAGTGTGCCCTTACGCGAAGAAGATCGCCCACTGACAACATTTATCACGCCGTGGGGACGCTACAGATACAGGACGGCACCACAGGGCTACATTGCTTCTGGAGACGGTTACACCCGAAGATTCGACGAAATTGTGTCAAATTTTCCGAACAAGACGAAATGTATCGATGACACAATCCTGTGGTCCAATGACATAAGCGCGGCTTTCCACCAGGCAGTGAAGTGGCTCGATATATGTGGCAATCATGATATCACACTCAACCCGAGTAAGTTCGTCTTTGCTCAGAACACTGTCGAATTTGCCGGATTCGAGATCACACCAGATAGTGTCCGTCCATCCCGGAAATTCTTAGAATCGATCCTCGACTTCCCGACACCCACGCCTATCACGGACATACGCGCCTGGTTCGGCCTTGTCAACCAAGTGGCGTACGCGTTCGCCGCTGCGGAAAGAATGCCCGGAACCACATTCACCTGGAACGATGAGATGCAATCACTTTTCGAAGAGTCTAAAAGCGTCATCATCAGTGAAATCGAGGAAGGGGTCAGAATATTTGATGCGTCACGATCAACATGCCTAGCCACTGACTGGTCCAAGACAGGAATAGGATTCTGGTTATTCCAAAAGCATTGTGAGTGCCGCGGCAACAAGCCCTTCTGCTGCCGTGCTGGGTGGAAGATTACGCTCGCCGGAAGTCGATTCACCCACCCGGCTGAGCCACGGTACGCGCCTGTAGAGGGCGAAGCCCTGGCAGTCGCTGACGCAATAACAAGGCCAGATACTTCATCCTCGGCTGCGAAAACCTCACCCTCGCCGTGGACCATAATCCGCTGCTAAAGATCTTCGGCGACAGGTCTCTTGAGGAGATTTCAAACACTCGTCTGAGAAACCTCAAGGAAAAGACCCTCGGATATCGCTTCCGTGTAGTCCACATACCAGGTGTAAAGCACCGAGCCGCTGACGCGATCTCTCGCCACCCTACCGGCAACACCGTCAAAATGCATCTACCAGATGAAGTCGCGTCCCTGCAAGACGGTGCTATTCCCGCAGGATTACCATGTAATGTTTATACAACGACGGAATAGTCATCCCACGTTCACTGCGCCTCGATGTACTGCAATCACTGCACGCCGCTCACCAGGGCGTATCGTCAATGATATATCGGGCGGAACACAGCGTCTTTTGGCCCGGAATTACCTCGGCCATCACTGACCTCAGAAACCGCTGCAACGACTGTAACATGATGGCCCCCTCGCAGCCCAGCGCACCACCTTCCCACCAGATACTACCGGTCTACCCGTTTCAAAGTATGTGCTCAGACTACTTTACTTACAAAGGCGTGAACTATCTCGTTACTGTGGATCGGTATTCAAACTGGCCCGTAGTGGAGCGGTGTAGAGGTGGGGCGCAAGGCTTGGTCGCTAGTCTACGGCAGATATTCGGCACCTTCGGCATCCCCGATGAGCTATCATCAGACGGCGGCCCCGAATTCTCATCATCCGGCACGCAGACCTTTCTCAGGTCATGGGGTGTTCATCATCGCCTGTCTTCAGTTGCGTATCCCCACTGTAATTGGGAAGTCGGCGTGAAAACGGTGAAGCGCTTGATAACAGGCAATACAAGCCCCAACGGCGAGCTTGATACTGATGAATTCCAGCGGGCCATACTACATTACAGAAACACACCCGACAAAGACACTAAGTTCTTCCCGGCAATGTGCATATTCGGACGCCCTATCCGAGACTTCATCCCCATCGTTCCAGGACTCTACAAACCTCACACAACGTGGAGTGAGACACTAAGTGCACGCGAGGAGGCGCTACGGATTCGCCACATGAAGGACGCCGACCGATGGACAGAACACACGAAGACGTTACCGCCACTCATGGTGGGCGACTTCGTCCGCATTCAAAATCAAATCGGCCCCAACCCGCGGAAATGGGACAAGACGGGGATAGTGATCGAGGTTCGGCAACATGATCAGTACGCGATCCGCGTGGACGGCTCGGGCCGCATCACCATGCCCGGCTCCTGCTTCACCACGTGCAACTCCTGCCGCCCCATTGCGACGGTCGGTCCGCAACGCGGCCCCGCCAACATGGCTAAAGGACTATGTTTTCACTGTTGACACTCAGTGAACTATGTTATTTCTTGTTCCTATTTTTGTTCTACTAACACAAGTCATATTATTATTTGTCGACATATCAGTCTTCAGTGGTTTAAAGACTTGGGGGGCGTAGAGGGTTATATAGTTACTGTTATTTACTAATCCATGTATTCTGGTTGCAGTTCTCATTGAGTTGCGATCATTCGTACTGATGTATCTAGTCTGTGGTTGAGTATCTGTTTCTAAATCATGTTTGCTCTCGTGGTTGGTTTCCGTTGAGTGTCGTTTCTAATCGTTAGTATTTTGTGTGTAATCTGTATATGTTTGATAACAGACATATCGGTCTGTAGTTCTTTAAATCTTTCTTATTTCCCTTCTTGGAGATTATCACCATCTTTGCGTTCTTCTTCTTGCTGATAAGCGCAATTATAGCATATATCGTTTTATTTCTTAGTTATCAGATTGCAAAGATGTAGGTTCTGTACTCTACTCACGGATTGCTGCGTTTTGAGATGGTCCCGTGCTCGGCGATGTAACTTTGTTTCTTAGCTTCATCAATGACGACACGGACAGGAACTACCATCGTAGTGTTAGCTTCAATACTTCCAAGTTCGTCGCCGTCCTATGTGTGAACAGCATGTGAACAGCGACTTTATTATATTCATCAATGACGACACAAACAGGAACTAAGATCGTAGTATTAGTTTCAATACAATCAAATTCGTTGTCGGCTCTTGTGTGAATAACACGTACAAATCAGCATTTGGATACTCGTCAATGACGACACGAACAGGAACTAACATCGTAGTGTTAGCTTCAATACTTCCAAGTTCGTCGCCGTCCTATGAGTGAACAACATGTGAACAGCGACTTTATTATATTCATAAATGACGACACAAACAGGAACTAAGATCGTAGTATTAGTTTCAATACAATCAAATTCGTTGTCGTCTCTTGTGTGAATAACACGTACAAATCAGCATTTGGATACTTGTCAATGACGACACGAACAGGAACTAACATCGTAGTGTTAGCTTCAATGCTTCCAAGTTCGTCACCATCCTGTGTGTGAACATCATGTGAACAACATGTGCAGGATACTCAATATATACGACTAGGACTCCTAGAACGGTTGTCCTTCAAGGTACCTGCATAAACAAATCTGACAACGGATACTCTCTGGAAGTCTACACAGTGTTTTTAGACTAATGTAATGAGAGAATACCAATTGTCAAATTATACAGAGTCAAGTGTGGTTTATGACTTGTTTAGCTCAACATAATGTAAGTGTGGTCTAATCGTGCGTTAAAGGTTGACAGGAAATACGTTCGCTGCGAAAGGACATGCAATAATTATTTTCAAATACACATGGATGTCATTTAGTCAAATAACGAATGCAAAGTACAAGAACAATTACAGAATCAGGATAACCGATGAGCACACAAGAGTTTAATGACGATGTATTACATCGTACCATTTCGAAGCTCATGAAAGGATGACTGTTGCTCGCTGGCAGTCTAAAGTTTACGTCATCAGCGCGGATCAGACCGTGGTTTGTGAGTTCAAAGTTGATGACAGGCATCAGTCCTCTCTGAAGAACCTCCATGTCGAGTTCTCGCGGCGTAATCGTCACGACGGGCATGGGAACGTGTGTCTCAAATGTCGCTTCTAGCGTGATCTTGTACACATCCTCGAACGTCACGCGTTTCACGACCCAACTAAAATGTACCAACAAACGTGTGACGTGCGTCAACGTGGCCGGATCCTCAGGGCAATTTTGTATGAATAAGTACAGTGTGTCATTGCATGTGATGGCACTGCAACAACACGTGTGTGAGGGCTTTAGTTCCGTGGTTGGACGTGTAAGTCCGAACTGAGAAGATTACACTAACTCGTGTAGAAGAAACGTTGTCACAAATATAGACTTGTGGATACTCCATTTCACGTAGATTCCCTCAGGCTAGCAAACACTGACGAAGTGAAACATCCAGTGAATTGCCAATGACAGTGTTACTTCATGTATGTTTCACAATATCTCATAAGACTGTACGTGACTCGCACCACCGTCAACGCAATGCCACGACTGACCTGTATGTAACGGCCGTTCTCTGCAGGAAGACTCGCACGTCGTTGTCGGATGGCGTGGCCAGGATCACTCGAGTGTCCCCGATGTGTTTGGTAGCGCTCGTGCACAGACTGTAATAGTCCTCTCTGATATCAGAGAACACCGCAATGCCTGTTGTGGACATCATCAGCACAACATCAATACAAAGTATATATTGCAATCACATGCTCAAGCATTTTCTCAATATAGTAAATATTACTATCACGACTGTCAACTGCCAAGGCATCCTGTCAGGTGACGAACATTGTAGCTAGTTGTTAAATAATGATGCAAAGTTAAATCCGTTCATGCCGCAATTTCAACGTACAATACATGTCGCTAACTGCAATGCTCTGTAAATTGGGGGATTCAGGTAGTAGGTACTTCTATTGAATGACCACAAGTTCAAATACATTCGACTGTACCTGATTCGTTGGTGTATTGGGTGAGCGAGACACTGCGGATACGACTTCTCAGTGTCACCTTGGCCCCGGCCAGCAGAGGCCGAGCAGCGGCGAAGTAGGTGAACTCGTCCTCCACTCGCACCGTCAGCTCGAGTTTGTCAGACGACACGAGAATGAAACTGGACAACATACACCATGCAAACTGTACCAAATGTCACGTTGTCCCCTTGCTATGTAGGTTTTTTTTTTCTTCTTTTCCTAGTACATTTATAAAATGGCGAAATGTGTGTGTGCCTGAGTATGTGTATGTGGGTGTGTATATGCGTGTGCGTGTGTGTCTGTATGTGTACGTGCGTGCGTGCGTGTGCGTGTACGTGTGCGTAAGCGTGTGTTTGAGTGTGTTTTGTTTTCCTTTGTTTGTGTGCGCGCGTCTGAGTGTGTGTGTGAGTTTGTGTTTACTGTGACCCAGCAGGCTCTCTGTCTATTAACATGGCGATATCATATCCCTGATTAAAAACGTAACTTTAATAATTATCCATGAAAATCTGTCCCTCGGTTGACTAGGACCTATTTTTGATAATGATCATTTAATAGTGTTATACTACACTGGAAACAAGCTCTACGTTACAGTATACTCGTTATTCAAAAACGTTCTACACATGTAACACAAATAACCTGTATGAAATGCTGGCGTCGATTTGCAGCGACCGAACCACGAGAGTGCCAGAGCGTCTTCCGAGTGGCTCCTGTTCTGACGTCGACGCAGCCAGCACTAAGACGGCGCTGTCGCCGGATACCAAAGTCAGCGTGCCGTCTCCTTCGCTCTCCTCCGCCGTGTTTCCGAAAGAGACAAGAGACAGCATCGGCTCATCCGGAAGTTCAACTCGGACGCCAGTTGCAGGACGGAGACCCACGTTCGTCACGTTCACCTGCAAGCACGATCTGGTTTACTACGTGCATGTATATAGTATGAGCTGTGTGTGTGTGTGTGTGTGCGTGCGTGCTTGCGTGCGTGCATGCGTGTGCGTGCATGTGTGTATACGTGTGTGTGTGTGTGTGTGTGTGTGTGTGTGTGTGTGTGTGTGTGTGTGTGCAAGCGACAGTGTGTGTTCAAATGCGTCAGCGTATATACATGCAAATGAAAATGTTCGAAAGGTTTCAAATGTGTTGTAAATAATTAATATGCAAATGCAAGTGGTTGAATATATTCAAATGCATGAGCAAGTACGTGAAACGATTCAAATGCAAGGGTTTTTAATTATTCTAATACAAGAAAAAAATAGAAATATAATATTTCAGTAACCAGCATAATGAGTATATTGTTTTGACAAATTAGTTGCATGTTCAGTTGACATCAGTATAGCATAAGCATGTGACTTGTTGCGTTCAGACTACTCCAATACATCATACAGTATTTAAACATAGTACAGTTTCCTACCACAATTATGTACTGCTTTCCTCGTGTCAAACTCGCACTGATGCTACTCGGAGTCATGGCGAACTTTGGTTTCTTGCGCCTAAAATTGCCTTGTATGTCAACCTGGCGCGTCAGTCCCTCTGTGCACGTCACAGCGAATCGGAAGTATCCACGCACAGGCTGGTTTACTGATGAACAAACATTGGTTTATATTATTTGGCATGCACGCAGGCTTACTATATCTAATGTCTCTACATAGTTTCTGGTTCCAACAAACATCAATTTCAATGAATAAATATTACACAATTATCGTATATGTGTAATGTGTTATGCAAGTAGAAGATATGTAACAATGGGCAGTTTACATTTGAATCGGTAGGTTACTGGGAGGTGGTGTAACTGTTTAAATACTTGGTGAGAAACGTCACGTCTACAGAGCACGTGGAAGACATATTTGCATATGTTGCCGTTTAACCAATGTCGTCTTCGCACAGAAACGTTGAACAAGCTTAACTTTAAACCAATGACGTACAATTATTAAACAAACCACGCGTAATTTTACAATTGTTCCAAGGTACCTAACTGTTGTACATGTTAAGTTAATCCTCATAGGTAAAAACTGGTTTAATTGTGTGTGTACACTGCGTCAGTTTCATTTTGCAATGTCGTCCAGCTGTGATTTGCATTACTCATGGCGATTCGCATTCGTATACTGTAAAAACATGATTTGTATCATTGATCAATATGTTGACGAAAGTTGAAGTCGTTGTCAACACAGCATCCCCTTCGAGCGGCATGTGATGGGTTTGAAATACAATCGAACAATTTAAAAGATAGATGGTTTGGAACCTACTTTCGTTGGTAAATGGTAAAACTAATGAAGATGGTTATCTTGCATGGGTTTAGCATTAGTCTTTCAGCTAGAAATCAGCAACCTACCAACAGCAGTAACGTTAAATCGAACTACGGTGCCTGGCATCAGTGGTGTGTTGACTGGGCAGCTTGTCAGGTGAATAGAACATGCTTGACTCGCTGTTTGTTCCGCCAGCATCACAACGAATGGCGCGTTCACTTGCTAAACCAACAGCACACAAAGAACGACAATCAATTGGAGTTCAATACTCATACTGTTAATATTTCCAGAAAGTTTTCAGAGAGTAGCAGAGGCTACGGTAGCAGCAGCTGCTGCCTGCTGAAGCAATAATTGTAGCAGCAGAAGACAATATTAACATATTCAATACAACGCAAGAACGACTACAACGTAAAGAGAACATTAACAGTGTTTTCAACCGACAACCTAGCAATCGTAAAGAGAATTAAATAACGTACAACCCAACAATCGGAGTCTAACTCGCCTGAATCACAAGACCGGTCAACGGGTCTACGCCTGTATTCTGTATGGTTAACGACAGGTGATACGTGTCCAAGTAACCGGACAATGACTGGGGTGATGACCGGATACTGAGTCCATAAACCGTCCACGTCAACTGAGCCGCGAAACCTTCGTCTACCGGATGCCTCGCGTCCTGTACGGAGCAAAATCACACATATATAGATACTGCTTGCGCGTCATATGTGAGTACAGTTGCTCCGTGCAGTGGTTGGCCACCGGTTTTACAGGAATGAGGGTCTTGCAGTGATCTGCCGAATTTTAATTTAGTAAGCGCCGTATGTATAGCTGGTAGGGAGAACTAGCACGATACAACAAGCACAGAATACACCACAAAAAGCAACCCATCATGCTTAAAAGCCTAATACGGAATCATTTCGCTTAATGTTCAAGAACACATGAATGTAGTACGATGTTAAAACACTAAATTGCTCGGTTGTGTTTTAGCAATCAAAAGAGCAATTTGTAAGCAAACGAATAAAAAATCAATGTAAAATTGATGTAACATCTTAAAGTTACCTTCACTATTTAGATAACGACAGTCATAACAAAGTGAACAGGCCAATATATTAACAATATAACAGTGCAGTTTAGGTAAGATACACTAGTAGCTTTTTGAAAATACCATACATATCGTTGGCGAAACAATAATAATCCCCTACCACTTGGAAGAGACCAGTTTCACTGGAATAGGGGTAAAATCGTTTTAAGAAAATGTCACTTCCGTACAGTGTTGTCGTCTGTATTGTTCGAACTCCAACGGCAGATTTTATTCTAAAATAACAACAATAAAGAACAATACGTTTATGTCAATAAATAAAAGTCCTAAATAAGTTATCTGTGTACACAGTTTCTAGAAATGTGAATTTGGCTCACTGACTTTTCTAAGGTGCAAGACTTATTATGTATTTATTTCGGAAAACATATTTAATTACAGTAGTACACACACACACACACACACACACACACACACACACACACACACACACACACACACACACACACACACACACACACACACACACACACACACACACACAAATACACAGTGCTCTCTTACGTTACGGTGACTGGGACGTCGGTGCCTATCAGAAAGCTGTTGCTGATGAGAAATATGACTTTGCCGCTGATCATCACAGACGAAGCTTGCAGGAATGGTCCTGAAGGTACGGAATCTAGGACGACCCTATACGACGGACGTACAACGACGCTAAATGTCATCTGGTCAGAACCGATGCTGTTTGTGGCTTTAACCACCACTATGTACGGCGTGGCCCTTGCCACTGCCGTCCAGGAGATAGCAGCGTTGGAAACGTCGATGTCCATACCCGAAGGATTTGACACGAGACTCCATGTAACCGGAACTGCGCCCTGTTGGCAGCAATAAAACATGCGTATATAAATACGTAAACAAAAGGCCCAACGGAACAACTCCACATATATCAACAATATTTTATATTTCCCGTTGCGTCCCATTAACATAGCCGACAGTCGTACCTTTGACATGCTTCATCTCATAACTCCCCTTCGATTGCATTGATAAGTAGCTCCGCCCTATGTCATAGGGTTGGACATACCTCTGACGTCGTCATAGTGTTGTGGAACGTCGCCCCCTCAACCACGGTTTGTTGAGATAATATCGTGATTTTGGGCGCCAGGCCAAGGATCTCGCAGTCGTTGCCGAGCCATGGCAAGGAGCAGAGACATCGGCCCATGGAGCAGACGCCTCGTCGCGGAGTCTTCAGACTGCCACAAGCGCTCTCCGGACACACCGCGTAGTAGTTAAACGACGCCTGGCAAAGAAAACCCGCCTAGAGTCGGCATGTATATTTATGTATATATATATATATATTGGTATCAGAAATACCTTCCGAAACACACACACATACACACAAACACACACACACACACACACACACACACACACACACACACACATATTTATAGTGAAATTATACGTGTGAGTGTGTGTGTGTGTGTGTATGTGTGCGTGCATGCGCGTGTGTATGCGCCCATGCGTGCGTTCGTGTGATGTGTGTGTGTTCCATTAAATCAATATAATTCATACCTGATCGTTGCTATACGTGTCCTCCGGAGACGGCGTTATTTCCACATGGACACTACCTGTCGCGTGTTGAGGAGACGAACAGAGAACCTCCGTTGACGAGACCCACGTTCCTGTCTCCACGTCGTCCCCAAACCTGATGGCGAATCACATGTGGCGAATAGTTTTAAGTTCTCAGTGTGCAACATTAAAGCAATTCTTTGAGAATTATGATATGTTTATAATGCACAACTTATTCATTAATTCTGTTGATACGACCAATTATTATTATTACTATTCTGTTCTGTTATTTTATTAGAATAATGTTTTTTTAATCAGAAATGGCCATGACAATATATCGTATAATAACTCTGCGTATAGCATTCGTAATCGATATAAGGCTATTGAATATTCGGTACCGTCCGTCATACTTCGGTTATCACAGCTGAGTTTTATGGGTCAAGAAAAGTAAACAGTTGCTCTTTATGTCACGGATTCAACAACGAAAAGAGAGAAAATGAAAAGGTAAAATATACGCAATAAACGGAGAATTAATATAGCGGCAGCCCATGTCAGATGGATTGATTTAAAAGTATGCTTCACTGAGCATGCGTGCAGACTTACCCGAGCTGCATAATTAATCATAATTAATCATCCAAGTGGCAACAAAGTAAAAACGGTTCGTGTAAATACAATTATTTATGGTCTATTCTGTGCATATAAGACCCCACTGTGCATAAAATGCACGTAGTTACAGGAGAATATTGCGTTTTGATAAGGTACACATCGAATGTATTATTAGCTTACAGATAATTGTTTTAACTTTTATAGTAAAACACATGCTGAAGCTCGCATGTATTATTAGCTTACAAAGAGTTGTTTTAACTGTTATAGTAAATCACAAGCTGAAGCTCGCATGTATTATTAGCTTACAAAGAGTTGTTTTAACTGTTATAATAAAACACATGCTGAAGCTCGCATGTATTATTAGCTTACAAAGAGTTGTTTTAACTGTTATAGTAAATCACAAGCTGAAGCTCGCATGTATTATTAGCTTACAAAGAGTTGTTTTAACTGTTATAGTAAATCACAAGCTGAAGCTCGCATGTATTATTAGCTTACAAAGAGTTGTTTTAACTGTTATAATAAAACACATGCTGAAGCTCGCATGTATTATTAGCTTACAAAGAGTTGTTTTAACTGTTATAATAAAACACATGTTGAAGCTAGCATGTATTATTAGCTTACAAAGGGTTGTTTTAACTGTTATAGTAAAACACATGCTGAAGCTAGCATGTATTATTAGCTTACAAAGAGTTGTTTTAACTTTTATAGTAAAACACATGCTGAAGCTAGCATGTATTATTAGCTTACAAAGAGTTGTTTTAACTGTTATAATAAAACACATGCTGAAGCTCGCATGTATTATTAGCTTACAAAGAGTTGTTTTAACTGTTATAATAAAACACATGCTGAAGCTCGCATGTATTATTAGCTGACAAAGTTGTTTTAATTTTTTATAGTAAAACACATGCTGAAGCTGGCATGTATTATTAACACAAAGAGTTGTTTTAACTGTTATAATGAAACCGTACTGAAGCTCACATGTATTATTAGCTTACAAGGGTTGTTTTAACTGTTATAATAAAACACGTACTGAAGCTCACTGTATTATTAAGCTTACAAGAGTTGTTTTAACTGTTATAATAAAACACATGCTGAAGCTCGCATGTGGTATTAGCTTACAAAGAGTTGTTTTAACTGTTATAATAAAACACATGCTGAAGCTAGCATGTATTATTAGCTTACAAAGAGTTGTTTTAACTGTTATAATAAAACACATGCTGAAGCTCGCATGTATTATTAGCTTACAAAGAGTTGTTTTAACTGTTATAATAAAACACATGCTGAAGCTCGCATGTATTATTAGCTGACAAAGAGTTGTTTTAACTGTTATAATAAAACACATGCTGAAGCTCGCATGTATTATTAGCTGACAAAGAGTTGTTTTAACTGTTATAATAGTAAATCCTGGCTGAAGCTCCGCATGTATTATTAGCTTACAAAGGGGTTGTTTTAACTGTTATAATAAAACACATGCTGGAAGCTCACTTATGTATTATTAGCTTACAAGAGTTGTTTAACTGTTATAATAAAACACATGCTGAAGCTGTGTGTTATTGGCACCACAAAGGGGAGTTGTTTAACTGTTATAATGGAAACACATGCTGAAGCTCGCATGTATTAACACAAGGGGATTGTTTTAACTGTTATAATAAAACACATGCTGAAGCTAGCATGTATTATTAGCTTACAAAGAGTTGTTTTAACTGTTATAATAAAACACATGCTGAAGCTCGCATGTATTATTAGCTTACAAAGGGTTGTTTTAACTGTTATAATAAAACACATGCTGAAGCTCGCATGTATTATTAGCTTACAAAGAGTTGTTTTAACTGTTATAATAAAACACATGCTGAAGCTCGCATGTATTATTAGCTTACAAAGAGTTGTTTTAACTGTTATAATAAAACACATGCTGAAGCTCGCATGTATTATTAGCTTACAAAGAGTTGTTTTAACTGTTATAATAAAACACATGCTGAAGCTCGCATGTATTATTAGCTTACAAAGAGTTGTTTTAACTGTTATAATAAAACACATGCTGAAGCTAGCATGTATTATTAGCTTACAAAGAGTTGTTTTAACTGTTATAATAAAACACATGCTGAAGCTCGCATGTATTATTAGCTTACAAAGAGTTGTTTTAACTGTTATAGTAAATCACAAGCTGAAGCTCGCATGTATTATTAGCTTACAAAGAGTTGTTTTAACTGTTATAAATCACAAGCTGAAGCTCGCATGTATTATTAGCTTACAAAGAGTTGTTTTAACTGTTATAGTAAATCACAAGCTGAAGCTCGCATGTATTATTAGCTTACAAAGAGTTGTTTTAACTGTTATAATAAATCACAAGCTGAAGCTCGCATGTATTATTAGCTTACAAAGAGTTGTTTTAACTGTTATAGTAAATCACAAGCTGAAGCTCGCATGTATTATTAGCTTACAAAGAGTTGTTTTAACTGTTATAGTAAATCACAAGCTGAAGCTCGCATGTATTATTAGCTTACAAAGAGTTGTTTTAACTGTTATAATAAAACACATGCTGAAGCTCGCATGTATTATTAGCTTACAAAGAGTTGTTTTAACTGTTATAGTAAATCACAAGCTGAAGCTCGCATGTATTATTAGCTTACAAAGAGTTGTTTTAACTGTTATAATAAATCACAAGCTGAAGTTCGCATGTATTATTAGCTTACAAAGAGTTGTTTTAACTGTTATAGTAAATCACAAGCTGAAGCTCGTATGTATTATTAGCTTACAAAGAGTTGTTTTAACTGTTATAGTAAATCACAAGCTGAAGCTCGTATGTGGTCAGCGCCATACATTGTTTTATTACTTAATAGAATAGTATGTTGATATAGTAATAACATTCACTGTTAGATGTGTCCCTACATAGATCACCTGCATTGGTATTCGCTGGAGTTTGGGAAGTTGTGTCCGAGCACATGGACGACAGTGCCGCCTACGTCTGGCCCCATGTCCGGAGCAACTTGCAGCAGTTTGAGCAGAGGAAGACAGCTTGGTCCGTAGAACGTCTCGCTACATACGTCACAAAGTCGCCCAGACCAATTGACGTCGTCGCAGACACATTCACCTAGACACCAGACCATCACACAACGGAATCAACAACGTTTTCTATGTTTTATGTTCAACATTATGTCACTTTCATAGCAAAGAGGCCCCTAAGTCGACATGATGTCTGCTTCCTATATTCGTTTCGGAGCAATCACACACTCACATCATCACATTAGGGTATGCCACTTTGCAATGAACTATCCGGGGCGTTTTTGCCGTTTTTGTCAATGCCTCATAGCTCTTTCGTTTGCCCCCCCAGTCAGACCGCCCACCCCAGTATGCCCCATTCTCCCAAACCAGCCCTTTCTAGGGCTTACTTTTATTCGTTTTAGTGTGTTTGATTTAATTTGTACTGGGGTATAGTAAAAAACCATAAGTAGCAGAAGGGCAATATGACAACCAACGAATAATGAATGACGAATCAGCTAACAAACATGGGTATTCACATACACATGCATACACTCTCTCACACGCACACGCACACGCACACGCACACGCACACCCACAAAATACACGGACACACAACACACACACGCACGCACACACAGACACACAATCATACTCATGCACGCATGCACACACACACGCATACGCCCCGCGCGCGCACACACCCGTCGATTTTAACGAGTGAAAAGAAAAATTTACGTCGACATACCTGTGTCTGTGTCACACACTCCGTGGCCGCAGTCTGAACACGGGAGGCAGTCCGGGCCCCATCTGTTCTCCATGCAAGCGTCACATGCCGAGCCCATGAAGTGTTCGGCGCAAGTACACCTACACAACCATGCGCGATACGTCATTGAATAAGCTTGCACCCATAAGAAATAAAAGCAGACGTTTTAGTCGAGATAAATAGTCCAGAAACGTGATTGCTGAGTGGTGAATTAGCATCAACAGAGAACAAAAAGTAGTGGATAAAGCTCGGCCGGTGTTCATCTAAATATACTAAAACTGAACCACAGAAGACGAAAACCAGACATCACCGAAACATTCAAAATCGTCAAAGGAATGGACACAATCAACTAGGATTATAAATGCTCACTGTGTCCATCAAAACAGGTCTTTCTGAAATTCACTGGTAACACAAGAAGCTACAGTGAAAAACTACAAACACAGAGATCAACCGGACAAAGGGACGACCTCTTCTCCATCCGAGTGGTAAAATCCTGGAATTTGCTATCGGACGACACCGTTTAGGCACAGACCATCAACCAACTGAAGTACCACCATCGAAGAGATTGGAGAGACCTCTCAGACCTACATAACTACCAGTTTACAAACTAGCGTAGACACGAGCTAGCCTAGGCAAACTATTAAAAAAAGTAACGCCAACAGTAACAACAACTACACCAGAATCAATGGGAGAATTGGAAAACAACTACAAAGACAAAACCTTGAGATGGTCTCGATGGTCAAGAATGGACAACTATTGACCTTCTTGAGGTGAGAACAATTCTGATGTGTTCTATCTTCTTGAATGTATTCTCTGTTAGGATTACATACCCTGATCTTTGTGTTTGATCTTTGTTTTGTCCACTTTTGGAGCGTATTTTCAGTTGATAGTATTTTAATGATGACAATGATGATGATAATAATAGTAATAGCGATAACAGTAATGTAATGTAATTGTTATCGTGTGGAGCGCAGTGCTGATGTAATGATTGGGGTATCAGTCTTGGAATTTTCTATCGGAAGACACCGTTTACGCACAGACCATCAACCATCTACAAAACAACTACATAAAACAAAACCTTGAGATGGTCCCAATGGTCAAGCATGGACAACTATTGACCTTCTTGAGGTAAAAAATTGTGTTGTATCTTCTTGAATGTATTCTCTGTTAGGATTACCTACACTGATCTTTGTGTTTGATCTTTGTTTTGTCCACATTTGGCGCGTATTTTCAGTTGACAGTATTGTAATGATGACAATGATAATGATGACGATAATAACAACAATAGCGATAACAACCATGTAATTGTTATCGTGTGGAGCACAGTGCGGATGTAGTGATTGGGGCGTCGGACTCCGCCCGGTCGAGACATTCCGGATTCGAATCCTCTTGCTGCCGTCTTGAACCTTAGGCAAGTTCGTTCATTTCACGTTGCTCCAGTTCAGCTGTGTGCATAACTGCCTAGCTGTAGACACTGGTAGATAAATATGTACGAACAATCTTCGCACAGTAATTGCAGCGAGGCTGAATGCTTTCCAGAAAAGATTAGATGCTGTTCGTTTGAACAGATCTACCTGGGAATAAAGAGTAAAGAAATTTCCTCACCTGTTTGGCTCCACACACAAGCCATGGCCGTTACAGTTGTTCAGATCGTAGCAAGAGGCTTGTTTACAGTTCGGCTGCAGCCAACCTTCCTCGCACATACAATTACCTGGAGAGACATAATAATTAACCAGTTTGAACACTATTTACAAGCGACTGTTATGTACAAAACATAATACTAATTAACATCCGCGTGATTTTCGAATGGTTTTTTTAGAGGTGGCAAATTGTACACCCGTATTGTTGCGACTCATTACATTTTATATGAAATAACCAAAAGCGATCCTGATTGTAGAAACAAGAACGTGAGAACATTATGTGCAACACAATAGCCAGGGAAATCAAAAAGTTCCACTTGATAAGTGAATCCGAAAGCCATTAAATCATCGGTTGCTGCGCAGTCGTGAAGCTGCTTCACCATATTATTACCTGTATCTATGTCGCATTCTCCGTGTCCACACTCAGGACAAAGTGCACAGTCAGGTCCCCATCTGTTCTCCGCACACGAATCACACGAGGAGCCCACAAACTGCTCAGCGCAGTGGCATCTACAACATCACATGACAGAAAGTCTGCGATACGACATGTTATCAAAATTAATGGCCTCGTATTGATCAGGAAGCTGAAGGAATGTTGACTTGACGGCTGCTAGGGTGGTTGAGAAAGTATGCGAGAAAAGATGGAGAGACAGAATTAAATTTGCTGCATGTTACAGCCAGGACTGAACAAATGTTGGTCGAATAGAACAACCAACGTGAAAAAAGTAACTCGATTCGCGAACCAGATGGCAGTGTCAAGCCAACAACGATACATAAAGACACTACAATATCCGTGTCATTTTGAAATGAGTCGACAGCATACCTGAGGTATTGTCAACAAGTATAAAGACATACCTATTTGGTCCGACACAAATGCCGTGTCCGCTGCAGTTGTTCTTGTCGAAGCAAGAGGCCTGCACGCACTTTGGTTCCATCCACCCGTAGTCGCAGTCGCACACATTGGGGCCAACGCAAACGCCGCGATCTTGACAGTTGCCAATGTCAACGCACGAGAACTGGTTACATTCGGCGCCTGTCCAGCCGGACTGACACTCACACGTGTTGGGGCGGACACACGAGCCGTGTCCTGTGCAGTTGGCCACTTCGTCACACGGCATCTCGTTTTTCGTGAGGAAAGGTTCGTACAACACGCGTCCTAAGTTCGAGTCGTCTGACTGATCCCATATCCTCTGTGTTACGTGTTCTTCGTCCGCTGCACCCCACCAGTTGAATGGAGCTGTCAAGTTTTTGCTCTTAAATGTCACAAGAACGTCATAGGAAGACAACACGTTTGAAAACATGTTCCCTGTCACTTTGCAAAGTTCTGTGTTGGTCACTATGACCGCCTGGCTAGCGACGTTGTCGTAAAATAGGTTAGCCGCGACATCCAGCTGTTGCTGTGTGTAGTACGACCGTAACAAACGTACGTGAACAACATTTGTCCCGCTGTTATTCCGGAATTCGTTCAAACGTATCCGACCGGACAATTCGTAACTGAACTGCATATCGATTCCTGTCGTTGTGGAGCTCACTCGGTGGTTCAAAAAAATGTTCTTTTCCACAGTCACATCGGTATATTCGGCGTTATCGATGTAGACTGGAATTCCGTTGATTCTACTATACGTGTTATTCCGTATAATAGTAAATTTGGCGTGTCTTCCATTATGGGTCACTCTCAACGCTCCCTGTGGTAGGTCGACGAATGTGTTATTTTCCACCAGCATGTATGTTTCATACATGCTAATTTGCACAGTTGTACCATACCTCTCATTCTGGAAAGTGTTCCCACGAATTCGGGTAACGTTTGCGTAACCAGCGGTAAAGTATATCGCGATGTAATTTCTTTGAAACAAACTGTTTTGTACTGTGATGCTTCCCCGGCCTCCTCCGCTAGAGATACTAAACGCTCTGTTCGCGGTGTCAATGAATCGACAATCTGACACCATCAGGTCTGCCATGTAAGATCCTCCAATGCTGTATGTGTTGCTGTAGAAATCGCAGTCCAAGAAAGTGAGTCTGATAGTCGTCGCGTACCACGTAACTGCATTGGAGTTTCTGATGAAACTGCACCTCTGTACCTTAACTTTGCCGCCACTGTAGATCATGAGACCCTTGTTGTTGCTAATTGAACAGTTCACCAATTCTACATTGTTTTGGTGAATGTGAAGCCCACCATCGGAGCCGTCCATGTTAAAGTACCCCATTTCGTCTGCAATGACAATGTAGGATAGTCTTACGTTTTGAAGCTGTGAACAAGCTTTGTATAAAGAAATAACTTTACGAATAGGTTATACGATGGAATGATGTATCAAACTTGTCTTGTATACGTGAACAAGTAGGTTAGTTAATCACTTTTCAGGTTATGCTATCTACGTGAACGTAAGAAACTGACGTCTCACCTGTTGATGAGATTTTCTCAAAGATCACTCCGTACCATTTCGCAGTGGATGTCGAGTTCAGGGAAATCCGTTTTCCTTCTGTACCTCTGAAATTCACTGCGCCTGTAATGACATCACGAGTGTCGTGGAAACTGCACGCGTTAATTAACATACCAACGTGAACAGTTAATATAATTTTAAAATTCGTGCTATCAATGACTATGTTTCCCCATTTCAACTGAAGAGTTACGTGCGCATGTTCAAAGCGAACGCAAAATATGTTTAACTCGCATGTTGGTCTATGGAAAAAAACATGCAGTTGGAGATTTATGAGAAACACAGTTATCTGATAATCTTCACAATGACAACGTATAAATCATTGATCATTCTAGGTCGTTCTTCGTTTTGCAAACCTTTCACTCTGATTCCCCGTCCATGTTCAAATTGGAGATTTACACCAGCTGCTATCTTCAAATTTCCGCCTCCACTGCAATTGAACCAGACCAATGTTTAGGCCTTTACGCAGAAACTAAACTTGCATACGTACAAAAACAACACACACACACACACACACACACACACACACACACACACACACACACACACACACACACACACACACACACACACACACACACACACACACACACACACACACACACACACACACACACACACACACACACACACACACACACACACACACACACACACACACACACACACACACACACACAGACACACACACACACACACACACACACACACACACACACACACACACACACACACACACACACACACACACACACACATATATATATATATCCGCGTAGCTACACGAGCGGCACGGCGGTACTGATTGGCTGAAAACTGATATATCGTGTTTCGATTAAAAAGACGGGTGGAGCTTATCGCGTTTTGAAAACAATTGTTATTTTGTGCATGTTATTTAATGGGGATTTAAGGCGTTTTTGTATAAATTAGATAGCATCGTAGCTCAACACGTGTTTAAGCAAACGTGTCGTCTTTGTTTGGGCGAAATAAAAAAAATGGCGGTTGTAGCGTGTTTTGCTCTGAAACCTTTCATATGTGTGTGTGTGTGTGTGTGTGTGTGTGTGTGTGTGTGTGTGTGTGTGTGTGTGTGTGTGTGTGTATATATATCTCAAATTAGTGACACATTGTTTCGTACTAGAACATACTCAATATATATGCTTCGTTTGACAATGTACGGCTGTTCGCGCTCGGTTATATTCAGCTCCCCGCTAACTACACCGCCGATGTCGTTCGAGAAGAAACCGTAGTCTTCGGGTGGCACCACCAACGGCTCGTCTCCGTTGGCAGATGCGCGGAATGGCCACACGTCAATGAGAGCCAGGTCCATGTTATTGAAGTACGAGTCCGTCCTAGGTGGTGCACCAGTGGGAAAGAAGTATCGTTATTGAAAACCGAGATCACGAGGAGAAGAACTCCAAGCTGTACGATATTGACCGATTATAAAAAAATCAATACAATTTTTTCTCAATTCAGAAAGTTTGAGTGACAGAGATACAATGCTAATTAGGGATGAAGCAGTGTAGATTATATATAAACAAAAATTATTCCTTCTTACAGAGGACGTTAGATTGATGTTGGGGAAAAGTGCTTAATAAGCAATGAGCTTTCACTTTCTCCATTTACAATTGAACATTGGAAATTTACATTGCGTATATATGTTGTATGCATTTATTTTTTAATTGGAAATAAAGTATTGAATTGAAAGTGAATTGAAATGTATGGAACAAAATGGATGCTAATTGTATGATTGCATGCAAACATCTATATTACATGTAGATACACAAATGTTGGAATCTCTGTCAAACAGAGGCATCTTTGTCTACTTGCTATCTGGGGTTATTGCTATGGATGATAATCCTATTGAATATAGAATAAATTAAATATAGCAATACATATCATTGACAGTACAATGTGATCCAATTAGGCGTAAGCTTCTGTAGACTGAATTTGCAACTTCGAAGTACAGACATACTGGCGAAACTGTGACGGTGGCGTCTTACCTGGAAATGATTTCAGCGTATGATGATACGCCCCAGTAACAGTTTGTAGCATTTATCTTCAGGTCATCCGCATAAGCGGGGACATGTATCTCGTGAGCTGCATTCGGATTGTTAAATACATTGTTCGCCAGCGAAACACCGAAGCCGTGGGCTATATAAACGGTGTTCATATCATAATTGACGACGCGTGAGTTGTTAAGGAAGACGTTGTCTTCGATTACACCCGTCACAGGTTTCGTCGGCATGTTGACTTGTATTACACCAGCGCCTGAGTTGTTCTGGAATATGTTTCCAGTTATCTGGAAATACACGTGTTATACACTTAGATTTAAAGATGCGTTGAAACAATAATAGCATGTATTCTAAACTGAAAAATATATGAGTCGTTTCTTTGAATTGTAGCTTTATTGCAAACTTACCTGACTCATGATCTAACTTCCTCTGTGTGTGTGTGTGTGTGTGTGTGTGTGTGTGTGGCACACACACACACACACACCACACACCTACCACACACACATATATATAATGTGTATGTATATATATATATATATATATATATATATATATATATATATATATATATGTATATATATATATATATATATATATATATATATATTCAAAACCAAGTTAAACACTAGATGGCACATTGTATCTTATAAAATAGCAAATAATTTGCATAAATTAGTTTCTGACAGCGGCGACACTTGCATTATGGATACGTGTTTTAAAACAAGACGAATATTAATCTTACAGGATAAGGGAATACTCTACTTGTCTTCGCGTAAAATGTAGCTCTCTGCTTTAGAGTACAATCTTCTTAAAAGGTTGTTTTTTAAATGTCCCACCACCGATTTGTTATACTAGGACCGACCTGTGTTTTTATGTCGAATCCATTTCCAAAATATACCGTGTATGTAACTCTATATCGATAAGAATATTTGAAGAAGTTGATGTTGTCGGTGAAACTGTTATTCCGTATTTCGATGTCGACATATCCACATTGATCCAGATGAAGGGTGGAGTAGAGATTGTTGGAGCCGATCACGTTTCTTGAAAAGTCATTATTGTATATTGACATTTTCGCTGCGCCCTGAGATTTCAGACCGTGCATTCGGTTTTCTGATATCCTGTTTCTGTTGAAAATTATATATCCCGATATGTATCTGCTGTTCATGCCGCGGCCGCTAATTATGCAACCGGACTTCGCATTTTTTTGAATGCTGCTTCCAACGATGCTTATGTTAACGTTGCTTTCGACATTAATGCCCGCACTTCCGCTGTCTTCCACCGTGCAGGCATCCAGTTGAAGTCTGGCGTTAGACAATTGTGTACCACTTCGAAAGAAGATCCCCTGCTCTTTGCTTGCCACAATAGAACATCCGTTTAAGGTGAATTCGCCACGCAGGAAACCGTCGAATGTAATTCCATTGGCAGACGAGTTTAATACGGTCACGTTAGTCATGATCGGTGGGCGTCCCGTGATATACACACCCTCAGTCGGTTTGATGATTTTCACGTGAACCATCACTGAATCTGGCTCGCCTTCTTCGAATCCTGAACCATCTTCTACAAAAACACCACAAAAGAACAATTACCTTCTGAGTTCACCCAGCCGTTTACACGAGTATTATACCTTGGTCCCTGGACGCAGACATATATTACGGAATATACGTTACTGAATCATTGTAATGAATCAGATAGCTGGTACGGCATCGAACTCTCAATCGAGAGAACCCGGGGTTTGAATCCTGCGCTGCCGTGTCGAATATTCTGCAAGTTCGCTAATTCTACGTCGTTCCAGTTCACTTAGCAGTATCAAAGAGGTTTGGTTATAGACAGTGGTGATATTTTTGTACGAATTGTTTTCGGGCATAAATTGCAGTGTGGCTGAATGCTTCAAAGAGAAGTCGGTATGGTGTTTAATTGGACAGGTTTTCCATGGAGTAAAGTGTAGAGCACTTCGAACAGTCGGAAGGAGTGGATGCTGCGCTATATAAGAACACACCTTTACATATGCATACATCGATTCACTATTGCTACATCAAACTAGCTGCTACTTTCCACTTGCAAACTGGATCTCAAAAAAATAACGCCGTCGTTTTTCGTTCCACAATACTGTACTGAAGTGTGCTAAAATGTTGCATATTTTCCATTACTTCGCCACGTTACGTTAACGTAACATTATTCAGAATACATCTCGAAATTGACCACGCTTGACTTGCAATTAATTTGCGATTCCTTCTCATTCCGAAATCTACATCTTTGTATAATCCCTAACGTGTAGCCAAACCGAGTAGTAAGTTAGTAAGTAACTATTTTATCAAGGAGAGCTAAGATGATATCAATAATCTACAAAAAGATAAAGCAATAAATATAATCTGCTTCTCAGAGAAGTCGAATAAAAAAAAGGAAAAGCAATTTGAGCAGTCCTAAGAACAGGTTCCTGCGCTATATAAGAACTTACCTTTTTAATCCTATGAGTCATTTTGAATATATAGTTAATACTTATTTTTTGGTAAAAGACGATTTGATGGTGATGTTCTTGTGTGTGTGTGTGTGTGTGTGTGTGTGTGTGTGTGTGTGTGTGTGTGTGTGTGTGTGTGTGTGTGTGTGTGTGTGTGTGTGTGTGTGTGTGTGTGTGTGTGTGTGTGTGTGTGTGTGTTTTCTCCACCATTAAAACATCGAGTAACGTTAATCAATAATGTTCGAATCGAATAGTCTATATTAAAAAATATTATCTCACCGTAAGCCAGCTCTCGTTTCCTCCTCACCCTGCTGCTGGTAGCAACTGCAGCAAAACTAGCGCTCTGGTTGAAGACGGAAGTGCCGTCAAGCTGACGAATGTACATCCCTTCACTCCCGTTGTGCGCTACGTAGTACCCAGGGTAGTTCACAGACTCGAATGCGACGAAACCATCGTAGAAAGTGTTTAAATGTTCCGTGAACGTCGCGTCGCTATCAAACACCTGTGGGTTGCGAGGATTCACCTTTGGTTCCAGGTACAAGCGACCGTCGTAGTAGCGTAAATACCAACCAGGCTTCTCGAAGGACATCAGCGACACGGAGTCGGTATCCTTCGTAAGTCCGGGTCGAACCATAATAAACTGTGTGGGTCTATCGTTCATGACGGCTGCCTTTGTGTCGTCGAAACCAATGAATGTGTTAACGCCGTACCCTTGTAAGAATGAGTTCGAATCTGTAACCAATACAGGTGTATATAAGAATTGATGACACTTCTTACACGTAAACGAACGTACGTATAAGTACAGTTTATATTAACGTGGTAAACATTCGTTCCGTGTACAACAGTATATGTGGTACTAGAGTGTTTTAGTAAACATGTACGGGCGGGCGGGCGGACGGGAGCCTTGAGCGGGCGGGCGGGCGGAGCAGGGCGGCGGGCGGCGGGCGGGCGGGCGGGCAGGCGGAGCAGACGGGCAGGCGGGCAGGCGGGCGGGGCGGGCGGGCGGGCGGGCGGGCGGGCGGGCGGGCGGGCGGGCGGGCGGGCGGGCGGGCGGGCGGGCGGGCGGGCGGGCGGGCGACGGGCAGGCAGGCGGAGGCGGGCAGGCGGGCGGGCGGGCGGGCGGGCGGGCAGGCAGGCGGGCGGGCGAGACGGGCGGACGGGCGGGCGGGCGGGCGGACGGGCATCGTGTATGCATGCGTGTATGACATATAATCTGTTTCTTCAGTTACAGTGGCTTGTATACGTACTTTCCATTTGTAGTACGTTTGGTCTGCACACGACGCCTGCCGGAATAGAAGATCTTGTTGCGTAGAGGTTACATTGTTGCAACGTCGCCTGGGCATTGCACGATGCTCGGTAACTAATTGGTACACTGGCATCAATGCCAAACCTACAACGAACAGCGGACAATAAAGCACGCTTCACCACAACTCGATGTTACGATCTCCGGTCTTTCTCATCCTGCTACTCTAACACATCCGACAACATCCTATGTGACGTAGGCAGCTGTATTTGAGAAATAAAATTTGGACGTCACTAGTGCATGTATAAATAAAACTTTGAAAAGTAATGTTAGATAGAAATATTTCTCGAGAATGCATTTACGAATAAGGTGTACCGTTTGTTGAAAAGTAATGTTAGATAGAAATATTTCTCGAGAATGCATTTACGAATAAGGTGTACCGTTTGTGGACAGCAATAGTCACATACCATATCAAAACACCATATAAAATACTGCATACAAGCACGGAAGCAATGTCAAAAGAAATATATACATCTGAGATCACAAAAGGTCAACTAACCTAGTTGTTTAAAAATGCTTTAACTTTACTCTCGGATATGAGTATTACTTGAATATCAAATTGTGTAACGTTGCGTTAGCTACGTTCAATATATCACTAACAAATTGTCCAGGAATAGTACCAACATTAAATAATGTGTTTAGACATGTTTGGCTAGCAGAACGTCACAACGATGTGATAGAATGAACATGAACGCATTGAGAGACATGATTTACATGAAGAATCATGAAAAATGAAAGTCTGATACAAAGAGCGTGGAAAGCAGAAGAGGATGATAATAGTAGAAGATAAGGAAAACCAAAACTAAAATGGAAAGACGAGCGTATGGCGAAATATTTAAAGAGCATATAGACCTGCAAACGGCCTAGAATGGAAGACCACAACAGAAAGGCCCACGAGTGACGTGGATCACATCCCGCAAGGGAGCAGGGGGAAGAAGACGATACCTGTTGGTAGTAACGACTTCATCGGCTCCGTTGCTATAACCCAACTGTTTACAAGCCACGTCGGCGCCATTTTGGTTCCAGTAGTAGTGACTTAATGCTACCCATTCCTCGTTCATTAGTACCTCCACTCTTCCTTCGCGA
>CM034531.1:51936748-52029051 GCA_020002185.1 Paraescarpia echinospica
TTCTACATTGTTTTGGTGAATGTGAAGCCCATGATCGGAGCCGTCCATGTTAAAGTACCTCATTTCGTCTGCAATGACAATGTAGGATAGTCTTACTTTTTGAAGCTGTGAACAAGCTTTGCATAACGAAATAACTTTACGAATATGTTATACGATGGAATGATGTATCAAACCTGTCTTGTATACGTGAACAAATTGGTTAGTTAATCACATTTCAGATTATGCTATCTACGTGAACGTAAGAAACTGACGTCTCACCTGTTGATGAGATTTTCTCAAAGATCACTCCGTACCATTTCGCAGTGGATGTCGAGTTCAAGGAAATCCGTTTTCCTTCTGTACCACTGAATTTCACTGCGCCTGTAATGACATCACGAGTGTCCTGGAAACTGCTCGAGTTAATTAACATTCCAACGTGAGAAGCATACAGATAATATAATATTCAAATTCGTGCTATCAATGACTATGTTTCCCCTTTTCAACAAGTAATACACTGAAGAGTTACGTGCAGATGTTCAAAGCGAAAGCAAAATATGTTTATCATTTTACATTAACTACATACGAGAGAATGGAAAGCGTTGAATAAAAACAGTAACTCGCATGTTGGTCTATGGAAAAAAACATGCAGTTGGAGATTTCTGAGAAACACAGTTATCTGATAATCTCCACAGTGATAACGTATGGTAAGATTGGATTACAATAAATAAAATCATTGGCTATTCTAGGTCGTTCATCGTTTTGCAAACCTTTCACTCTGATTCCCCGTCCATGTTCAAATTGGAGATTTACGCCAGCTGCTATCTTCAAATTTCCGCCTCCACTGCAATGAAACCAGACCAATGTTTAGGCCTGTACGCAGAAACTAAACTCGCAGACGTACAAAAACAACGTACAGTTAAAGACAATACACACACACACACACACACACACACATACACACACATACACACACATACACGCACACATACACACACACACACACACACACACACACACACACACACACACACACACACACACACACACACATATATATATATATCCGCGTAGCTACACGAGCGGCACGGCGGTGCTGATTGGCTGAAAACTGATATATCGTGTTTCGATTAAAAAGACGGGTGGCGCTTATCGCGTTTTGAAAACAATTGTTCTTTTGTGCATGTCATTTAATGGGGATTTATGGCGTTTTTGTATAAATTAGATAGCATCGTAGCTCAACACGTGTTTAAGCAAACGTGTCGTCTTTGTTTGGGCGAAATTTCAAAAATGGCGGTTGTAGCGTGTTTTGCTCTGAAACCTTTCATATGTGTGTGTGTGTGTGTGTGTGTGTGTGTGTGTGTGTGTGTGTGTGTGTGTGTGTGTGTGTGTGTGTATATATATCTCAAATTTGTGACACATTGTTTCGTACTAGAACATACTCAATATATATGCTTCGTTTGACAATGTACGGCTGTTCGCGCTCGGTTATATTCAGCTCCCCGCTAACTACACCGCCGATGTCGTTCGAGAAGAAACCGTAGTCTTCGGGTGGCACCACCAACGGCTCGTCTCCGTTGGCAGATGCGCGGAATGGCCAAACGTCAATGAGAGCCAGGTCCATGTTATTGAAGTACGAGTCCGTCCTAGGTGGTGCACCAGTGGGAAAGAAGTATCATTATTGAAAACCGAGATCACGAGGAGAAGAACTCCAAGCTGTACGATATTGATCAATTATAAAAAAATCGATACAATTTTTTCTCAATTCAGAAAGTTTGAGTGACAGAGATACAATGCTAATTAGGGATGAAGCAGTGTAGATTATATATAAACAAAAATTAGTCCTTCTTACAGAGGACGTTAGATTGATGTTGGGGAAAAGTGCTTAATAAGCAATGAGCATCCACTTTCTCCATTTACAATTGAACATTGGAAATTTACATTGCGTATATATGTTGTATGCATTTATTTTTTTATTGGAAATAAAGTATTGAATTGAAAGTGAATTGAAATGTATGGAACACATTGGATGCTAATTGTTTGATTGCATGCAAACATCTATATTACATGTAGATACACAAATGTTGGAATCTCTGTCAAACAGAGGCATCTTTGTCTACTTGCTATCTGGGGTTATTGCTATGGATGATAATCCTATCGAATATAGAATAAATTAAATATAGCAATACATATCATTGACAGTAGAATGTGATCAAATTAGGCGTAAGCTTCTGGAGACTGAATTTGTAACTTCGGTGTACTGACATACGGGCGAAACTGTGACGGTGGCGTCTTACCTGGAAATGATTTCAGCGTATGATGATACGCCCCAGTAACAGTTTGTAGCATTTATCTTCAGGTCATCCGCATAAGCGGGGACATGTATCTCGTGAGCTGCATTCGGATTGTTAAATACATTGTTCGCCAGCGAAACACCGAAGCCGTGGGCTATATAAACGGTGTTCATATCATAATTGACGACGCGTGAGTTGTTAAGAAAGACGTTGTCTTCGATTACACCCGTCACAGGTTTCGTCGGCATGTTGACTTGTATTACACCAGCGCCTGAGTTGTTCTGGAATATGTTTCCAGTTATCTGGAAATACACGTGTTATACACTTAGATTTAAAGATGCTTTGAAACAATAATAGCATGTATTCTAAACTGAAAAATATATGAGTCGTTTCTTTGAATTGTAGCTTTATTGCAAACTTACCTGACTCATGATCTAACTTCCTCTGTGTGTGTGTGTGAGTGTGTGTGTGTGTGTGCGCGCGCGCGCATGCGTGTTACATTCACCTGTATAGATTAACCGTACACACACACACACACACACACACACACACACACACACACACACACATATATAATTATATGTGTGTATGTATATATATATATATATATATACATATATATATATATATATATATGTATATATATATATATATATATATATATATATATTCAAACCAAGTTAAACACTAGATGGCACATTGTATCTTATAAAATAGCAAATAATTTGCATAAATTAGTTTCTGACAGCGGCGACACTTGCATTATGGATATGTGTTTTAAAACAAGACGAATATTAATCTTACAGGATAAGGCAATACTCTACTTGTCTTCGCGTAATATGTAGCTCTCTGCTTTAGAGTACAATCTTCTTAAAAGGTTGTTTTTTAAATGTCCCACCACCGATTTTTTATACTAGGACCGACCTGTGTTTTTATGTCGAATCCATTTCCAAAATATACCGTGTATGTAACTCTACATCGATAAGAATATTTGAAGAAGTTGATGTTGTCGGTGAAACTGTTATTCCGTATTTCGATGTCGACATATCCACATTGATCCAGATGAAGGGTGGAGTAGAGATTGTTGGAGCCGATCACGTTTCTTGAAAAGTCATTATTGTATATTGACATTTTCGCTGCGCCCTGAGATTTCAGACCGTGCATTCGGTTTTCTGATATCCTGTTTCTGTTGAAAATTATATATCCCGATATGTATCTGCTGTTCGTGCCGCGGCCGCTAATTATGCAACCGGACTTCGCATTTTTGTGAATGCTGCTTCCAACGATGCTTATGTTAACGTTGCTTTCGACATTAATGCCCGCACTTCCGCTGTCTTCCACCGTGCAGGCATCCAGTTGAAGTCTGGCGTTAGACAATTGTGTACCACTTCGAAAGAAGATCCCGTGCTCTTTGCTTGCCACAATAGAACATCCGTTTAAGGTGAATTCGCCACGCAGGAAACCGTCGAATGTAATTCCATTGGCAGACGAGTTTAATACGGTCACGTTAGTCATGATCGGTGGGCGTCCAGTGATATACACACCCTCAGTCGGTTTGATGATTTTCACATGAACCATCACTGAATCTGGCTCGCCTTCTTCGAATCCTGAACCATCTTCTACAAAAACACCACAAAAGAACAATTACCTTCTGAGTTCACCCAGCCGTTTACACGAGTATTATACCTTGGTCTCTGGACGCAGACATATATTACGGAATATACGTTACTGAATAATTGTAATGTGTCAGATAGCTGTTACGGCATCGAACTCTCAATCGAGAGAACCCGGGGTTTGAATCCTGCGCTGCCGTGTCGAATATTCTGCAAGTTCGCTAATTCTACGTTGTTCCAGTTCACTTAGCAGTATCAAAGAGGTTTGGTTATAGACAGTGGTGATATTTTTGTACGAATTGTTTTCGGGCATCAATTGCAGTGTGGCTGAATGCTTCAAAGAGAAGTCGGTATGGTGTTTAATTGGACAGGTTTTCCATAGAGTAAAGTGTAGAGCACTTCGAACAGTCGGAAGGAGTGGATGCTGCGCTATATAAGAACACACCTTTACATAATTATGCATACATCGATTCACTATTGCTACATCAAACTAGCTGCTACTTGCCACTTGCAAACTGGATCTAAAAAAAATAACGCCGTCGTTTTTCGTTCCACAATACTTTACTGAAGTGTGCTAAAATGTTGCATATTTTCCATTACTTCGCCTCGTTACGTTAACGTAACATTATTCAGAATACATCTCGAAATTGACCACGCTTGACTTGCAATTAATTTGCGATTACTTCTCATTCCGAAATCTACATCTTTGTGGTTGTATAATCCCTAACGTGTAGCCAAACCGAGTAGTAAGTTAGTAAGTAACTATTTTATCAAGGAGAGCTAAGATGATATCAATAATCTACAAAAAGATAAAGCAACAAATATAATCTGCTTCTCAGAGAAGTCGAATAAAAAAAAGGAAAAGCAATTTGAGCAGTCCTAAGAACAGGTTCCTGCGCTATATAAGAACTTACCTTTTTAATCATTTTGAATATATAGATAATACTTATTTTTTGGTAAAAGACGATTTGATGGTGATGTTCTTGTGTGTGTGTGTGTGTGTGTGTGTGTGTGTGTGTGTGTGTGTGTGTGTGTGTGTGTGTGTGTGTGTGTGTGTGTGTGTGTGTGTGTGTGTGTGTGTGTGTGTGTGTGTGTGTTTTCCACCATTAAAACATCGAGTAACGTTAATCAATAATGTTCGAATCGAATAGTCTATAATAAAAAATATTATCTCACCGTAAGCCAGCTCTCGTTTCCTCCTCACCCTGCTGCTGGTAGCAACTGCAGCAAAACTAGCGATCTGGTTGAAGACGGAAGTGCCGTCAAGCTGACGAATGTACATCCCTTCACTCCCGTTGTGCGCTACGTAGTACCCAGGGTAGTTCACAGACTCGAATGCGACGAAACCATCGTAGAAAGTGTTTAAATGTTCCGTGAACGTCGCGTCGCTATCAAACACCTGTGGGTTGCGAGGATTCACCTTTGGTTCCAGGTACAAGCGACCGTCGTAGTAGCGTAAATACCAACCAGGCTTCTCGAAGGACATCAGCGACACGGAGTCGGTATCCTTCGTAAGTCCGGGTCGAACCATAATAAACTGTGTGGGTCTATCGTTCATGACGGCTGCCTTTGTGTCGTCGAAACCAATGAATGTGTTAACGCCGTAGCCTTGTAAGAATGAGTTCGAATCTGTAACCATTACAGGTGTATATAAGAATTGATGACACTTCTTACACGTAAACGAACGTACGTATAAGTACAGTTTATATTAACGTGGTAAACATTCGTTCCGTGTACAACAGTATATGTGGTACTAGAGTGTTTTAGTAAACATGTACGGGCGGGCGGGCGGACGGGTGGGCGGGCGGGCGGGCGGAGCGGGCGGGCGAGGCGGAGCTGGCGGGCGGGCGGGCGGGCGGGCGGGCGGGCGGGCGGAGGCGGAGGCGGGCGGAGGCAGGCAGAGCGGGCAGGCGGGCAGGCGGGCGGAGCGGGCGGGCGGGCGGGCGGGCAGGCAGGCGAGGCGGGCAGGCGGGCGGGCGGGCGGGCGGGCGGGCGGGCGGGCGGGCGGGCGGGCGGGCGGGCGGGCGGGCGGGCGGGCGGAGGGCGGGCTGGCGGACGGGCGGACGGGCGGGCGGGCGGGCGGACGGGCATCGTGTATGCATGCGTGTATGACATATAATCTGTTTCTTCAGTTACAGTGGCTTGTATACGTACTTTCCATTTGTAGTACGTTTGGTCTGCACACGACGCCTGCCGGAATAGAAGATCTTGTTGCGTAGAGGTTACATTGTTGCAACGTCGCCTGGGCATTGCACGATGCTCGGTAACTAATTGGTACACTGGCATCAATGCCAAACCTACAACGAACAGCGGACAATAAAGCACGCTTCACCACAACTCGATGTTACGATCTCCGGTCTTTCTCATCCTGCTACTCTAACACATCCGACAACATCCTATGTGACGTAGGCAGCTGTATTTGAGAAATAAAATTTGGACGTCACTAGTGCATGTATAAATAAAACTTTGAAAAGTAATGTTAGATAGAAATATTTCTCGAGAATGCATTTACGAATAAGGTGTACCGTTTGTGGACAGCAATAGTCACATACCATATCAAAACACCATATAAAATACTGCATACAAGCACGGAAGCAATGTCAAAAGAAATATATACATCTGAGATCACAAAAGGTCAACTAACCTAGTTGTTTAAAAATGCTTTAACTTTACTCTCGGATATGAGTATTACTTGAATATCAAATTGTGTAACGTTGCGTTAGCTACGTTCAATATATCACTAACAAATTGTCCAGGAATAGTACCAACATTAAATAATGTGTTTAGACATGTTTGGCTAGCAGAACGTCACAACGATGTGATAGAATGAACATGAACGCATTGAGAGACATGATTTACATGAAGAATCATGAAAAATGAAAGTCTGATACAAAGAGCGTGGAAAGCAGAAGAGGATGATAATAGTAGAAGATAAGGAAAACCAAAACTAAAATGGAAAGACGAGCGTATGGCGAAATATTTAAAGAGCATATAGACCTGCAAACGGCCTAGAATGGAAGACCACAACAGAAAGGCCCACGAGTGACGTGGATCACATCCCGCAAGGGAGCAGGGGGAAGAAGACGATACCTGTTGGTAGTAACGACTTCATCGGCTCCGTTGCTATAACCCAACTGTTTACAAGCCACGTCGGCGCCATTTTGGTTCCAGTAGTAGTGACTTAATGCTACCCATTCCTCGTTCATTAGTACCTCCACTCTTCCTTCGCGAGGAGAGCTACCTCCACGCAATCGTATCACGTCTGAAATATACACCCTGTTGTTAAATGTTTAAAAGTATAAGCCATTGCATGTAGCGTGTTTTGTTGTGTTTTGTATTGCTGATGTATGTTCTATTTTATATAAAATCTGGATATATGTGTGCGCGCGCGCATGCACGCGCGCGAGTGTGTGCGTCAACGTTTGATGTCAAATGTAGGTTAGTAGCAATAGCAATGATAATCAAATTGGTTCCCGGTACTTAATGGTAACTCCACACACACACACACACACACACACACACACACACACACACACACACACACACACACACACACACACACACACACACACACACACACAAACAAAAACACAAACACACACACAAACAAACACACAGATATAATACGTATATGCATTTATTCCCAATCTCGAAACACATTGCGTAAATGTGTGTTAGTTAAGTTGGCGGTAGCCAATTAAAAATTTCAAACAACTTATGATTTAAGTAAAACTCACTTACCTGACCAGTGTTCCTGGAACCGTATCCCTTTAAAGTTGCCGCTGTTGTGTGGCTGCATGACTATGTTATCAAGTTCTTCGCCCTACACATGCGTGCCCTCGCGCGAACAAACAAACACACACGCATACATCATGTACGCAACACGCACGCCACGCACGCCACGCACGCCACGCACGCCACGCACGCCACGCACGCCACGCACGCCACGCACGCCACGCACGCCACGCACGCCACGCACGCCACGCACGCCACGCACGCACGCCACGCACGCAACGCCACGCCACGCACGCCACGCACGCCACGCCACGCCACGCCACGCACGCCACGCACGCCACGCACGCCACGCACGCCACGCACGCCACGCACGCCACGCACGCCGCACGCCAATACACGCACGCCACACGCACGCCACACGCACGCCATTACGCACGCCACACGCACGCTACACGCACGCCACGCACGCCACAATGCACGCCACACGCACGCCACACGCTACCGCACGCCACACGCACGCCACACGCACGCCACACGCACGCCTCACGCACGCCACACGCACGCCACACGCACGCCACACGCACGCCACGCGCACGCCACGCGCACGCCACACGCACGCCACACGCACGCCACACGCACGCCACACGCACGCCACACGTACGCCACACGCACGCCACACGCACGCCACACGCACGCCACACGCTCGCACGCACGTATGCACATACACAGGCACAAATCCCCCATCGAAGGTGTATAAAATATATGTATGACAGAAAGGCTACGTTGATAAAATACACGATAAAGATAACCGCACTCTTCAAATAACGATATAAAACAATACGAGGCAGTACGCGATTGCACTGGACAACATGAAATGTCCTGTTTGAAATAAACCTGTGTCTAATGTAACATATAGAAATGGACAGTGGACAAAAGGTATCTTGAGAAACCACGGATTCTCTACACAAAATCCTCAAACACCGTACGGCTTTTTGTCTAGTGATCGACCATAATTAACTACAATTTACGAAATACAGTATAGTTTGGGTTTAGAAGGCGGTATGGCAAGAACAAACCAACTGTAATTACCAAAGTGTTTAGAGTGTGAAACGTGGAATAGGACCAGGATAGCATTACTGTCTTTAGAACTCTGAGAAACATGTGGTCTGGTAGAATAGTTACAATACTTTAAATATGCATGGAATCGAAACTCGTGAACTCAATGATAAAAGGTTGATGATATAAATATGCATTGGTTACACAATTGTTGTAAGAGTGGCGAATCAAACAGAACAATACACATACTAAGAATAATAGTAAGATGTTACTGTGGACTGCTGACAACAGAAACATGGACATTACATTGCATTGGCGTCAAACGTTGGTAATGTTGTGTCATACCTTGGGCCACTCATCAATGGTATCGATATTTTCTTGTCTTACCTCACATGCTTTAGAGTGTTTTATACCCGATATCACGTATGTTACGTATGCTTGGGAGGGCATTACGAGAGTAATGTATGGGCTTACCTTCCACGGTGATTCCACCGCGACGAAACAGGAGCACCACGCCCGCTTCGATGGTTAGTGTCACACCCCGTGGAACAACGATATCTTCCTCGACGACATAATTGATATGCTTGTCCTCAAGAACCGTGTCTTCTTTCACAATGCCACCGATCGTTCCTTTGCTGTGAACGAACCCATTCTCCGCCTGGCTTAAGGCATTCGTTTCCCTTGTCAAACGATACGGCTTATATTTCACCTCTGCTTTTGACGAGTCGGAGGCGTGGTCGAAAATGCGGCTCTGAACGTGTGATCTCGATTGATCTCCCCACCAGTTTCGAACTGCGTACATTGCGTGTCCTTCCATATAAGGAATGTTTACATTTAAGTCGTACGCGGCTGACGGATTGTCAAATATATTGTCAACGACTGTCACACTCTCGCTCGACGTCGCGTCGTTGTTGATCACATAAACCATCGTCGCACCATTCCCGGTATTGTTCTTGAAGATGTTACCCCTAACATCCGATGTGGCTTGATATCTTGAAAACTGCAGTTGCACTACAGGTCCGGCCGTGTGGTCCAGAAAGCGGTTGTTCACGATAGTTAAGGCGTCGTTGGGTACCGAGTTGTACAGACTGACGGAGAGGGCTTGGGCGGACTGTTGGAACGTGTTGTTGCGAATCATTATAGTCTCTGGCGACGTCTGTCTAATATACACAGCAGTGGCGGCAATAGATGAAAACGTGTTCTCTTCCAGCCACAGTCGCCGTGTGTTCGTGGTCTGCAAGCACTGCAGCTGGCTGCTATTAAACGTGTTTCCAGTTACACGAACAAAGTCACTTTGTCCGTTGGCATTACCATCTATGTAGAGTCCCTTGGAAGAGCCGGAAAACACGAAATTCGTGCCTGTAACTGTTATTTTCTGAAAGCGTCAATGTCATATATCAGTATTCATTTGGGGAAGGAGCTTAGTCTCTACAAGAAGATTCATAGTGCAAGTGCAACTCTTTCTGTGATAACACAGAATATTCTTCAACAATAAAGAAGATCAACAATAAAGGTGTTTCGTCATCATATAGAGAACTCGTAATACGTAATATTGAGGAATAAAAACACATATTCACATTGTCGTAGGCAAACACAAAAGCAATGTCATTTTTAAAAGAAAGGCGTTGGTGATACATGCTACTATTAAAACTTTACAGTCGCTCTGATAGAAGTTACCAACGATGTGTGTGCGTATATGTGTGTGTGTCTCTCTGAGTGTGAGTGTGTGTGTGTGTGTGTGTGTTTGTGTGTGTGTGTGTGTGTGTGTGTGTGTGTGTGTGTGTGTGTGTGTGTGTGTGTGTGTGTGTGTGTGTGTGTGTGTGTGTGTGTGTGTGTGTGTGTATGCTTATGAGTGATGTGTTGGGAACATGACATACACACCGGTTCGATTATTTCAACACGTGCACCGCAAGCGTAGCTTTTGAGATAATAAAAATGGATAACTGATAATGTTACCACCGTACTTGCCTTTTTCCCGGAATAATAGCTTCTCATCGATATACGTGCCGTCCAATCTTGCCACCTGTATGAATTCTGACCGATAAAACACTCATGCACTTCGACCATACCAATATTCGGAGACACCATTAAGTTCCGTAGATTGTTTTGCAGTGCGCAATCAGTCATACGAAATCGCACATCTCCACTCTCTATGTAGACGCCATATTGCTGGTTTGATGTGAACATACAGTGGTCAATAGCGACCGTGTATGTACCGCTACTACCTTTTGCGAATATGCCGTTTTGTCGGTTGCTTCCTATGCTACAGTTGAATAAGCGCAATGTATGATTGGTGGCTAACACTGCTTCAATGCCGGATGTGACGCTATTTTCAATCATGCAACTGTCAAGTGAAAAGGAAGCCTCTTCCGATTGAATTCCGGTGTTCGCTTTACGGATGATGAATTTCTCCAGAATAGCGGCTGAAAGCAACGAAACACGCACAGCCTCAACATGCGGTTTACATACACAGAAAAATAACCTTTTCTAATTCCTGCCTGCTATCCACCTATCGTAGTCATTTAATATGTTATTTAGTATTACTGTAAATAATTTGCCAAGACAACCGGGAATGTTTATTCCTTTGTAATTATTTGCACCTGCAACACAATCTTTATTTCTATAAAGCGGTGCCATAAATCCACATTTCCATAGCATGGAATAAGCAATAAAAACGTAATATGATAACAAAAGTGAACAGTGTTATAAATACAGAACGGTACCCACGCTTCCAGATGTTGATCGAAGTATTCCTTACTGTCGGCAAACGATAGTAATGCAACAGAGTTAGTTTTTAAACAACATCATATAAATAAAAAATCATGAAAATGTGAGAATCAACACGTACCTGAAGACTTGTGCAATTTGATACCCTTCCAGTTGTTGGCTCCTTCGACGGCAGTGAACGTGGCAGGGCTGCCACTCTCTCCACGGACCACAATACTCCCTGTACATAACATAAGTTATCACACCAACCATAACACCATCACTGAATATATCTAGACCAGTGTTCATGCGCATTGTATGTCCAGCTTTAAAATATACAACGAGACGGGTAGAAATTTTACACGAGGACTTTGGGAAACGAGTCGTTTTTGTTTTGCACCTACCTGGAATACATAGTCAGCAAACTAGGCGTTAATATATGCATGAGCAACGGAGTTAGCTGTACAGAATTGCAATGTGTTGAATTATAGTTTGAACTCGTCTTGCATACGCCACTAACGTCAGTAACTGCTACACAGGACACATATCACACTTTGTTAGAAACAATTTGGACAACTAACCAACCAATATCAATATATGCAATACATTATATGCAATGTGTTATTGTTAATACATTTGCCGTGTGTGTGTGTGTGTGCGTGTGCGTGTGCGCGTGCGCGTGCGCGTGCGCGTGTGCGTGTGCGTGTGCGTGTGCGTGTGCGTGTGCGTGTGCATGTGCGAATGTGTGCGTAAGTGTGCGTACGTATGTATGTATATATGTATGTACGTATGTATGTACCTATGTATGTATGTACGTATGTACGTGTGTATTTATTATATGTACGTATGTACACATGTATGTGCACCCTGATTCAACTTAGTAATCAGGTGCTACATACCTTCCACCAAAATACCAATGTTCTGCATGAATTCCAACGTGTCATTAGCGAGAATCGTGAGCTTCGTCCCTTGCGGTACGTGGATGGTAAACCCGACTGCAGTCACGTTGTTTACTGACAACACGGTGTCGTTTGTCAGTCTTCCGCCAAGTTTGTCTTCGCGAAAGCGGAAATCTGTTGTAAAGTCAGTGCTGTTCCCAGAATCCATCGAAACGTCGTCGAATATTGGCGAAAGCGCCGCCTCTGCGCGAGTCATGTCTAAGAAAAGGTCTCTTACTCTGCTGCTTATCAACGTCGTGTCGGTAGTGCCCCACCAGTTGTACGCGGCGTCTATTGCGTATGAATCTGCCCAATTTGATTCTATCATGAGCTCGAACGTAGCCTGTGGGTTGCTGAAAGCATTGTGTGTACAACGCATTGGGCCCTGGTTCGAATCATAGAACACGATTGTTGCTGTTGCCGTGTTGTTGACGAACGTGTTATAACCAATGACACTGACTGATTCTTGTTGGTTCACCCTAACAACGTGATCGCCGGCATTACCAACAAACATGCAGTCTGTCAGTTTTAAACCTCCCCTTTGTCGGGACCCTGAAACCGATAGTGTATTTCCACGGTTCTCCGAGAACGTGCTCCCACGAATGTTAACCTGCGGGTAAATATTAGCAACATTTATTGCTGTGGATGTGTGTCGAACCACGGTGATATTTTCTATCAAGACCATGCTGCCAGAATTGCCGTTGCCTGTCAAGGTGATGCCTCGGGCATTATCGTGAAACAGGCAACCTGATATGTTCACCCTGTATGCACTACCGCCTAAGTTTACATAGAGCGCTTCATAGTATCGGACGCGTTGCGCCGAAAAGGTACAGTTCTGAACAGTGACATTGTATATTTCTCTGTGGTACGACAGCGTCAATAACAATCCACGGTTAACATCGGAAAAGTTGGTATTGCGTATAAAAACATCTGAAAGTATTCCGTTTGTTTGAAAACCGAAGCCTCTGTTCGCAAAGGAGCAACCGTTGATGTACAAACTCGACAAGCTCCCAGTACGGACTCCTATGCTGTTGTCCTTGAACGATGACCGGGCGATGACGACATCACCTTGTGCCTGAACATACACTCCTTCCCGGGCGTTCGAGTAGACCGTGGAGTCTTCAATGTGCAGATTGGTTGAAGCATCACCGGTAGTTCGCACTCCCTGAACGTTTGACTCGATGGTTACTTTTTGCAGCAACAGATTTGACACTGCGGAAACTACGGCTACCTCGGCACCAAAGATACGGGTGTGGCTGAATCCCAGGTCACTGCAAGCTGTGTTAAAAACACAATGTTTATGAATTGTGATACGTGCTCCGTAAATATACGCACATAAATACGACTGTTCCACCGTTTTGAGTACGAGGTTCACCAAGCTGTGTGAACTGAATTTGAATTATTTCGGATTTAACGATTTCACAAAATATAATTACACATCCCATATATTACCAAATGTTTCGTTTCCTTGATATTGTAACGTGAATGCCAGTTTCAATAATTTGGTAATTGTAACCAGTTTTACATATCCATATGTTTTCCATATCATGCGATTGTTCTTTCATGTTTACAACAAATACTCACTTTTCACTCAAGCATTCTGTAGATGCTCCTAATCCCCCGTACGGGATATTAACATTTTCGTACTCCCGCAACCAAAACTTAATAACCACATCTAGGACATTATAAATACTAAACAGGTATGACCAATATCATATTAATTTAAACAAAGTGATAGTGTTGACTAATACCTTGACGTTTGATGTCGATTCCCTTCCAAAATGCCACTCGCTTTCCCAAATAACTTTGAATTGAATTTGAGTGGAATGCTATTTCTAATCCCAACATTCCTTGAGCCTTCAGGCAACCTACAAATGCAAACAAGTTTCTCATTTACAAGACTGAATATTTATGTTAATGGTTCACTCACAGAAAGGGTCTCTTGAATTTGTATGCAACTCCTTTGATGATATTAAGAAGCAGAACACAGCGACTGAGAAGCGTATCACCGAGCTGCTGGAGATCATCGAGGCGAAAGACGAGTGCATGTCAAATTTGGAAGCTCAAGTGAACGATCTGGAGCAAAATTCGAATAAAAGAACGTGATCATCACAGGCCTGAATATTTACAGTCATGCCTCGAGCGCCATTACGAATAAACCAAGCACGCGGAGCTAAACATCGACCGCCACCGAGGAAACTCCGACCGTCTCCGAGAGTGCCACGATGAGAACGAACTTCGTTAACTTCGCCAGACAGAAGTTGAACGTCACGATCGAACCGTACGACATCACCGCGATCTACGACCTTCCGCCGCTGCGTGATGGTAAACGCCCCATCATCGTGCAGTTTCTTTCGGCTGACAGGAAAGCCGAGCTAATGATGAAACGAGGTGCGTTGAGGGGAACGGACATTGATCTAAATGACCACTTCTCAACGCACAACACCGAACTCTTTCGTCAAGCTCGATAACTGAAGCGCGACAGGAAGATCCACAGCGCGTGGACACAAAACTGCAGCGTCTTCATCAAGATTCGAGAGGACGGCCAACGACTGAAAGTGAAGACTCTCGCAGATCTTGCGAACGTTTGAACTCTGTAATGTTCAGGTATTGGATGTGCCTGTTTGATTAATATTGTATCTAAGCACTTTATGTCTAGGCCAATGTCACGGCACTGTATGTTTTTTCAAAATGCACTCACTGTATTTTTTAATATATCTGATATGATCGTTAACGTGTTTTATTTTAGTATATATGCTCCGTTTGTTGATATTAATTGTTGTGCAAACTGTTTCTAATTTGATGATTTCGAATTTAAATAGCACCATCAAATATTATTTGTATTTTATTTGTATTTATATGCTGTAGGCCCCTACTCTGGATTTGTTTACCCCCTTGTGACTGCAGATGCTTAACTCATAATTATTAATTTAAATGATGTCAGCTAACGAATCGTGTCCATGGTTTCAAGGAGGTGCTAAAGTGAATACTTTATTTAATGTATTACAGCTAAATGAGGCAGCTGATGACGACTTTCAACCAGTATGTAATTTCACATATTATGATCTTGACAATGTTAAATTACTAGCAGAAACACACAACGAACTTTAAAGTTTAATATACAAAGTTCTAACATAGAATTTATCAATGCAAAATCTAACGAAAATGAAGAAATTCTTAGAGGAACTTAACCAGATAAAACATAAATATAGTTTAACATGTTTTCAGGAAAGCTGGCTTTCCGATAAAGATCATTTATCTCATCTACAAATTGAGAGATACCATTTCATCACAAGAGGCAAACATGTAGCAATAATGTCGGGCTAGTCATTTATTTAAATAACAAATTCAATTTCAATGTAATTCTGTCTCTAAATCAGTTTCAACACTGGGAAGGATAATTTGTCAAAATAACTGAAGGTGATTTATCGACCTCCAAAAGACCTGAATGAAAAGCATCAACAAAAGTGATGCTAGAAAATGACACACCAATATATATCAAGACCATGCAGATAGAGAACGTTGAAAGCTACGTCTATATGAGACAGCGATACTTTATCAGAGGCAAAAACCAAGACAAGGAGAATCACCGCCGGCTGGACAGCATTCGCCAAACACCGCGTCAGCTTCAAGGGTAACTTTGGAACCTGCTTGAAGAGACAAGTCTTCAACTCATGCGTACTTCCAGCGATGGCATACGGTGCGGAAACATTGGCACTCACCATCCAGGCAAAGAAATCACATATCGGGAGAGAAAAACACATCTGCGTAAGACAGAAGACAAAGGTCATAGACGTGATAGAACAAATCAGAAGACAGAAGTGGACCTGGGCAGGGCACATCAGCAGACTACGAGATGACCTACGGACATCACGTATCACAACCTGGCGACCTTACAAAAGGAAACGATCTAGAGGAAGACCGGCAAGATGGTGGAGAGACGAACCAGATGAGTACTTAAAGGACATCATATGGCAGAGTATAGCGCAAGTCAGGCAGATTTGGAAACGACAATGATGATGATGATGATGATGATGATCTCATCCTTTGACAAAATGTGACATCTTTATCGCTGATGATTTCAGTATTAACATTCTAAAAATAAACGAAAAAGAGGTTTTGCTGATTTTTGATTTATTAATATCTTATAGCTTTTACACCCATATTACATTCCCTACAAGATTTTCAAATAATAACACCGAAGTCAGGTATTCTAACGAAACAATTATCGGACCGTCAACCATACTTTACCTTTCTAAACACAGTTCCCGACAAAGAACTACCACCTAAATATAGTTAAATTAATATACAAAATCAAGAAGCAATTTCCAAATTCACAAATTAAATCACTCCAACAGACGTTTAAAATAAACTTAATCAATCGCCATCTGCTGACCCAAACATAAATTATGACATTTTTTATTCGAATCAACACATGACATACAAAATACTTAAGTTCAAAAATATAAGCACAACAAAATTAAATGGGATTACACGTGCCCTGCTCAAATGAATACGATACAGAGACAAGTTATATATAAGAAGCTTAAAATTGCTACGCCTGATTCACCAGAACAACTGCAATATGAAACTTGTTTTAAAAGTATACAAAATAACATTAAAAACATGGGAAACTATAGGAGACATCCTGTCTAGAATACGCGAAAAAGAAAACCTTCCCTAAAACCTTTATATACAAGGACGAAATTATAACAAACAAGACGGTTATTGCAAACACATTTAATATTTTTTTTACTAATATTGGCCCAAATCTGGCCAAACAAATCAGTAATGCTATAAATAGAAATTACAGATTCTATCTAAATGAGCCGTATACCAATCCACTCTCTTTTGAACGTATTGACGAAGAAACTATAGCTAAAACAATAGATAATATGCAACCAAAAACAAGTTATGGGGTATGACGGTATTTCGTCACGATTATTAAAATTAGTTAAACCTGCAGTATTGAAATCATTAACACTAATTACAAATCAAATACTAGCTACTGGTATCTTCCCTGATGAACTTAAAATCGCTAAAGCAATTCCAATTTTCAAAAAAGGTCACGATACCCAATTCAGCAATTACAGACCAATATCACTCTTACCAGTTATATCAAAAGTAGTTGAAAAGATAATTTACAACCAGCTAGATGCATTTATGGATATGGGTGTGGATGTGGATGTGAATGTGGAAAACGTTCAAGGATATGAACTTCCACCCAAAGATAATCGCCCTTTTGAAATCACTTTATAGCAACCAACAAGCAATGATCAGGCTGGTAAACACAACTACAGAAACATTTTCAGTGGGTAAAGGAGTACGACAAGGATTTAACAAGATTTAACAAGATTGCCACCCAGAGAATTAACTCTAGGTGGCAGGTGGACAAGGAAGCCCTTTGGCTTATCGAGAGTCCGACCCTTTTATCTATGTGTATCCCGCCCGTCTGAGGTATGTGTCGATTTTATTTTTAAACATATTCACGCTACTAGCACCCACACAATCAGCAGGTAATCTATTCCATTCATTTACAGTCCTTTGTGAAAAAGAAAACTTTCTTATATCCAATCGACTCTGCTCCTTTGCCAATGTAAGTTCATGTCCTCTAGTCCTTCTATCTTTCTTAACTGAGAAAAAAAATATTTCTATCAATATTTTCATAACCCTTCAATATTTTAAACACTTCTATCTGATCTCCTCTCAATCTCCTGGTCTCTAGTGTTGTTAAACCGCATTTGTTTAGGCGTATTTCGTAACTAAGATCCCTCAGTTTTGGTATCATTTTAGTTGCTCTCCTCTGCACTCTTTCTAGCATATCTATGTCCTTCCTGCGATATGGCCTCCACGCTTGAATACAATATTCTAAATGAGGCCTAACTATTGTTTTGTACAGCGGTATTATTAGCTCTTTTTCCTTATACGTTATGTTTCGCCTAATTAATCCAAGGATTTGATTTCCCTTTGAAGCTGCAATTCCGCACTGCTCTGAAACCTTCATATCAGCACTAATGGTTAACCCTAAGTCCTTTTCTTTTACAGTAGTACTTAGTACAGTACCCCCATTGTATATTCTACCTCTTCGTTCCCATGTCCTGTGTGGAGGCATTTACATTTCCCAAAATTGAACAGCATTTGCCACTTTTCAGACCATTTGATCAACCTGTCAAGATCATCTTGTAAATGCTGTCTATCTCCATCACTTTTAATCCTTCTAAACACTTTTGTATCATCCGCAAATTTCAACACCTTGCTTGTTATTTCATCATCCAAATCGTTGATATATATTAAGAATAATATAGGTCCTAATACTGATCCCTGTGGTACCCCACTCAATACCGATTTCCAGTTTGAAGCCTCCCCATCAACTACTACACGTTGTCTTCTGTCAATCAGCCATTGTTCTATCCAGTTTATGATACCATTTCCTATGCCATTGGCCTTTAGTTTAAGCAGTAATCTTTAATGTGGTACTTTGTCGAAAGCTTTTTGAAAATCTAAGTAGACGATATCTACTGGTGATCCCTCATCTACCCACTTAGTGATGTCTTCCAAAAAACATAACATATTTGTTAAGCATGACCTCGCTTTAAAAAAATCATGTTGAGATGGGTTAATCAAGTTGTGTTTAACAAGAAAATCCACCATGTGATCTTTAATTAGTCTTTCTAATAATTTACAAATCACTGATGTTAAACTCACTGGTCTATAGTTCTCTGACTTGTTTCTCGAACCTTTTTTAAATAACGGTATAATGTTTGCCTCTTTCCATTCTAAAGGAACCACTCCTTCTTCTAATGACAACTTGAAAACTGCTGCAAGCGGTACGCTAATTTGTTCTACAATTTCCAATAGTAGTTTGGGCGGAATCCCATCCACTCCAGGTGATTTATTATCCTTCATAGCCCTTATTTTCTTAGCTACCATTTCCGGGGTTACAATTAATTGTCCTAAATAGTCTGAATCTGCCCCTTGAACTTAGCCTCTGGTACTGGCAGTGAACTAATATCTTCCCTGGTAAACACTGAACTAAAGTACTCATTCAGGTCTTCTGCCATTAAAAATCCCTCTGATATTATATTTCCAGCACTATCTTCTAGAGGACCGACCTTATCTCGAACTTTCTGTTTGCTTCGGACATACGCATAAAAACTCTTGCTGTCATGTTTTATATTACTAGCTAATTGTTGTTCATAGCTTCTCTTTGACTTTCTAATTTCAGCTGTAGCTTGGTTAAGTGCTTCTTTATAACTGTTGTAGTCTTCATCATTTCCAGTACATCTATATGACTTCCACATCATTTGTTTATACTTAATTTTTCTAATGGCTTCTTTCGATAAGTGTTTCTTTTTGGACCGTTTTCCTTGTTTTTTGAAGGGTACAAATTTATCGAATATGCATTTCTGATTTGACGTCTTCTATTTCAACATATTATGTTGAAATAGAAGACGTCAAATCAGAAATGCATATTTCAACAGGCGTACCTCAAGGCTCGATTGTACGCCCCATTTTGTTTATTATATATATTAATGACTTTGCCAAGGCCATCAAAAGTTTAATTTCACAATGTATGCCGATGATACCACCATTTCAAGTACTATTGATTTGTTTTCAACGTGCGAAAAAAATGGAAACGTAGAATTTGCTATAAACACAGAACTAAATAAAATTAGTGAATGGCTAAAACTTAATCAATTATATCTTAACCTAAGCAAAACTAAGTATATGCTCTTCAAAATAGATACACCTTGCCTCATACTATCAATAATGCACCTGATGTAATAACAAGTAAAATCTACACTCACAGCTTAACACGGGTTTGCAATGTATGTTAAACATCATTATTTGCAGACTTATTTACCTGTGTGTACATTACGAAATTGTGACATTTGTCATTATGAGTGAACAACAAATATGAATAATGTTTATGTGCACCTCTTTGCATAAATAGCAAATCATCCAAAATCATGTACAATGTCATGTTCTAAGCTTTGTCTGACTTAATCTACATCCTTGGTTATAAATGACTTAAAGGGATTCTTTGATAATTTTAAACTTTGTAATGTACCCAATTATGAGGTAATCCTGTTAATATGATTATTTAATGTATATATAATTCTATGCATTTATTACATTATAATTACGTTTTATTAATCACTAGTGACCTTGATAATATATCAAACAAATTACTCCGCGTACGGACTTCGATTAGCTACGCCGTGTTAATAGATGCAAGAAATACGTCATCAACATGTGTGTATTATTTGGATTAGCCACCGCCACGCGAATGAGTCGTGACCGATAGAATTATCAAATGAAAAGTGGACCAGCTGCTGTTTACGTCACTGATTCAGCAAAGAAAAGAAGGAAAGTATATTGAATAAACGGAGAATGAACATAGCGACAGTTCATGACAGACGGATTGATTTAAAAGATAAAACACCACCTCTAAATGCACGAAGCCGTCGATGCCATGGGCATAGGTCATGGCGACGCCGATCTCATATTGAATGATTGGCATTGTTTTTGTTGGAATGTAAAAAAAACTATGGTACTATCATGTTCCTTCCACTAGGTACATCTGGCTATACATTTTGAAGTGAAGTTTTAATGAAACGTTGAGATAACAGAAACATACTGAAGCCGAGAAACATTAAATAATAAAACCATTTTATTTGCACCATAAATCCAACTGCTATTTCCATAAGCATTATAAATACATTATACATCACTAAGGTAATTTGCGGTATTAAAATAGGATAGGTAGTTATGTATTGTCCTATCTACATAAAGTTTAATTTTAATTTGAAAAATGTAGATCCATAAAGAGCCAAGAGAATAACATTATTGCCGACAAAATATTAATATATATTGCATCAGAGTAAAAACGTGTTTTATTTTGTACTGGGAATGTAATAACTATTTGTTCTGCCCATCATTTAGAGTAAAAGTTATATAATTTGTTTCTGTCGAATTCCTGTTTCGATAACAAATGAAATGGCCATTGTATGATGGAAATTAAATCATAAAATTACAAACTTTTCAAAGTAACGCATATTTAAAAAAAAAATGTTTTTAGTCATAATTGGTGTATTTAGCTCAAGAAGATCCCTAAAACATTTTGAATATTGTGGAACATTTATTTTTTTTGAATTTTCAAAGTTATTGTAAAAGCAACTTTGTCGACACCTTTTATACATTATATTTCACTTGACACAAACTTGTTTCCAAAATTGTTTTTTTGAAGAATATGCTGTAGAACACAATTCAAACATATTGAGTATAAGAAAGCATCAATTGTATTATGTACTCCTAATTTGCAACATAATGACAGGATGATGTGCATTTGGATGCACAAATCGATCGATTGCACAAATCCATTTGAAACGTGGTGATGTACATATTCCCAGCAGAAGCCAAACGGAACTAATGTGGCAGAACAAAGTCAGACATCTTTTTCACTACTGTGTCAGTTAACATATTGTCCTATTAATAGCACTGCTATGCATTTTGATACACAAAGCTATCATATGCACACATCCATTTGAAAATCCAAGTGAGGTACACATTCCAAGTAAATGTCGCCCAGAACAGAATTGGGCAAAACAAAATCAGACATCATCTTATGTCAGGTGATCCATTGTCCAATTAATGGTACTGTTAAGTAGAGCTCGTCAATTTCCTCTTTCCATCAGCTCAGCAATTTCCAATGTTCCTGCAAATAAACAAATAATTGAATTTAGGAAACTGAGCCTAAATATGAGTTAACTAACTCAACATTCTGCAGATTAATTCAGTTTAGATATTGGATTATAGGACTTATCACCAAGTGTACAGCTTGCTAAATGGAAAAGAAATACAAAATAACCTTGTTATGTTGATTCAGTCAGACTAAAATCCCAATCCATTACTTTGGCCAACTTTTAATTTGCTTCTACATAATTACCTGCATTGGTCATATACAGTGCACTCCACTCGAACTCACATAAGTGAATTTTCGCTAAGTTACGCCAATCTTATCCTCAGCCCAGGGCAAAAGTCCCAATAAAGGGACCTTCTGATAACTCTCTAGTTACCAGAAATTCCACTTATTAGTATTATCATGGGTCCCTGGAAGTTCGACCTTATCCATAGTGCACTGTATATTTTCCTTGCTCTAATAATTAATGCTGTATATAATTATACATATAGGCCATTCTCATGAAAAGTGTACAGTAACGGTAAAGTAACATGTCAAAAATAAATGTTTAATTTGTTTTAGCGAGTACTATTATTATCAAATATTCTACTCACATCAAGCAGCACAACTTGGTGTGATCTAGTATTAGATTAAAAAAATATATATTCATGGATAAAAACTTATGTACACTAGAGTGCACATCTGCTGGTGTAAAAAAATTCGTGCATCACAAAATTCCGTGACAACATAGTATTGTGTACTTTTTAACAAACCTAAAATATTTACATTGAATGATGACATGCCAACAAGGTTTACTGTAGCATTAAAAACAGCATGTGAACGTACGAATCTCACATTTTTATGTTTCGGTTCAAATAAGTGGGGAAACGGGGACTTTTCAAAAACGGCTGACTGAAGTTTGGAAAGGCCAGACCCGTAGACACACATACCCAAATCCAAAATTTAGGCAAACAAATTACATCCACGACCAGGTTAATCCTCTTGCTATGGTTGCATATACTGATATTTTAGTGTGCATTTTCGTTCACTGCATGTCAAGTACTGAACAATGTAGTTTTACTAACAAGAAAGGCGAGACCCTTGCCTAAGGCTACGTTAGTTATTGTAGTAGAGGCTCGACAGACTCAGTGACAGTCCCAGCGGCAGCTGACACCGACTGCAGCCGTCCGCGTCGGCGGACGTTATAATTCTGTTTAATCGAAACGTTACTCGGCTGATGGCATTGGGAAGCAGGATAAATAAACAATGCATACGCTTCCTACACTGATAAAAATAGCTGTCAATATACATATGTCTACAAAATGCTTATTTACAATGCCATTGCTTGAATCAACTCACCTTGGAATCAGACATGTTAGCTGTGTGTGTGTGACGTCAGCGGTTTTTGTGTGGTTCACTGCGCGTGCATGAATATTCATTATACTCGGGCTGCAGAATTAATTATCCACGTGGCAACAAGCTCAAAATAATTAGCGTAAACACAATTGTTTGGCTTTTTTGGGCAGATAACACCCAAATTATGCATAAACATGCAAGACATAAGTAGCAGAGAAAGTACTTATGGGAAATTAATACGTTTAGATACGGTACACCTCGAATTTACATTAGCTTACAAAGAATGGTCGTTTGTTTTATAACAATTATTTTGTTGTATTATATATTTGGGACAAATAAGTATTTCTTGTTTCCTGTCTGTCGATATTGTTTCTTCTTCTCAACAACAAGTCCGTGTGCGTGTGCGTGATCAAGTCAGCAAACCTAGTGCTTTCACGCCATATATATTATTCCATAAGTTTGACTGATAGGGTGATCTATACGATTCATGTTGGTGTTGCATGTTTTTTCAAACTTGATCGAAAGAAAATCATAGCACAGACGAAGGATTGAAACATATTCGGAACATGCTTGATTCGCACACATTGTCACACACACTCACACACACACACACACACACGCACACGCACACGCACACACACACGCACACGCACACGCACACGCACACGCACACGCACACGCACACGCACACGCACACGCACACGCACACACACACACACACACACACACGCACGCACACACACACACACAAACACACACACACACACATACACACTCTCTCTCTCTCTCACTCGCTCCCTCTCTCTCTCTCTATCTATCTATCCATTTATCTATTTAGCTATCTATCTCTCACAGACACACACATACACACACGCATGCACACACATACTCTCTCTCACACACACGCTCTCTCTCACACACACGCGCGCGCACACAGACACGCACGCACACACGAACACACATACGCACGCACACACACAACGACGCGTAGTAAATGGTAACTTTCGTAAATTACTAGGCCGAGACAGTGAACCAGTCTAGTGTTTTTTCCACACACCTTCTACGACCAAGCCTGTCTGCCCGCCAATGAATACCACTTCGACACCGGCTTGAATGGTGAGCGTGGCTGAATGAGCAACGGTGACTGTTTGACGCACAACGTAGGGACTTCCGGCCAAGCCCCAGAATCGATTTATCTGAAAACAACACAGTGAAACATTAGCAGGATGGAAAACAAGCAAGTGGACAAGCATGATGCATGCGTGCTTGCCTAAAAACATACATGTATATATATATATATATATATACATGTATGCTTATAATTAATATATATATATATATATATATATGTATATATATATATATATATATATATATACATGTAAGAACACTACTAAGAGGAAGAGATGAACAGATACAAGAACTGGATGAGACCTTAGAAAAGCCAACACACTAATAGAGACTTTAATGTGCAAATAGGGAAACAACCAAACATTTCAGAAACGGCAACAGCAAATTTGACCTAGGTGTGACAAACGAAAGAGGCGACACCTTGGTAGAATGGGCAACATCAAGAAAGTACAAAATCATGAATACCATGTTCAAGAAGAAAGCAGGGAGGAGATGGACATGGAAAAGCCCAAATGGAGAATCGTAGAACGAAATTGAATACATCCTGACAAACAAGCAAGATATGGTTACTGACGTAACTGTCATCAACCAAGTCAACATTGGAAGTGACCACAGAATGGTAATGAACAACATCAAACTAGACGTCAAAGCTGAAAGGAAGAAGTTGGTAAACAAGAGACCACCGAGTGTAGATACCACACAAACCGGAAGAAAAAAGATCGAATTCCAACACGATCTGCGAAATCGATTCGAGAAACTACAGAAATCGACACCATGAGCGAAAACATCACTGAGATGATCCAAATAAGTGCAACAAGTGTGGCCAAAGCAATCAACAGGCATATAATGACGAGAATATCGTCACCGACACGAGCACTAATAAAGAAACGACGAGAAATGGTGGATAACGCGGCGACCGTAAAAAACAAATAGAGTACGCAGGAATATCCAAGATCATCAAAAAGAAAACGAAGGAGGACATCAGAAAATACAAACAAGAGGTCATACGAGAAACGATTATGCCGTCAAAGAGCCTGAAGAACGCAGGCACTAGGCCGAGATAGACTGATTACTTCTAGACAAGCAGTGTAGAGAAATACAAGACCAAGATATGATCATGGAACGTACAGAAGAATCCTACACCGAGCGTACAGTGAACAGAGTACCATAATTCACACCGACCCGAAAGAGGTACCAGATGTAAAACCATGGGAAGTGGAAGCTGCGCTAAGCGATATGAAGAATGGGAAGACATCAGGCAACGACCATGTAATCATTGAAACATTAAAAGCATGAGAAGATATCATTTCGAAGACACTGGTTAAGCTGTATACTAAATGCTTATCAGAAAGACGGATACCCACCGCTTGGAAGAACGCAAATATGGTGATCTTCAAAAAGGGAAATAAGAAAGACTTAAAGAACTACAGACCGATATGTCTGTTACCAAACATCTACAAAATACTCACAAAGATACTACCGAATAGACTAGAGAAGACACTGGACAAAAACCAACTACGAGAGCAAGCAGGATTCAGAAGCAGGTACTCAACGACAGACCACATACACGTCGTAAACCAACTGAAAGAGAAGTGCCGAGAATATAATACCCCGTTCTGCATCGCTTTCGTCGGCTACGAAACAAGGTGTCAAAATGAACATCTCGAAGACAAAAGTGATGCTAGAAAATAACACACCAATATATATATATATCAACATGACGCAGATAGAGAACGTTGAAAGCTACGTCTATCTGGGACAGCGGTACATTATCAGAGACAAATATCAAGACAAGGAGTTTCAAAGAAGGATCACTGCCGGGTGGACAGCATTCGCCAAACACCGTGACATCTTCAAGAGTAACTTTGGAACCTGCTTGAGGAGACAAGTCTTCAACTCATGCGTACTTCCAGCGATGACATACGGTGCGGAAACATGGGTACTCACCATCCAGACAAAGAACAAGCTAGCAGCCGCACAAACAAAGATGGAAAGAAGTATGTTAAGCTTCACACGTCGGGAGAGAAAAACAACATCTGGGTAAGGCAGAAGACAAAGGTCATATACATGATAGAACAAATCAGAAGACAGAAGTGGACATGGGCAGGGCACATCAGCAGACTACAAGATAACCGATGGACATCGCGTATCACAACCTGGAGACGTTACGAAGGGAAACGATCTAGAGGAAAACCGGCGAGACGGTGGAGAGACGAACTAGACGAGTACTGGAAGGGCACTATCTGGCAGAGGAAAGCGCAAGACAGGCATATTTGGAAACGACATACTGAGGCCTTCGCCCAATCACGGGATACTACGGCTGCACAATGATGGTGATGATGCTATATATATATATATTTATATATACATATATGTATATATATATATATTCTATTTTTACGCACACGCGCACATGCGCGCGCACACACACAAACACATCCACAGCTGTCTGCCTAGACTAAGACACAATGCGTGCAATACGACCTGACAATATGTTTAGTTTGCCTTGAGATCCACTGGTGACGGTTGCTCTTCTTCTCAGTGAGAAATGGACTTACCGTGATGTCGCCGGTCACGTTCGTGTGAATGTTTGTGAGATTATCTTTTGGGCAGCCGTACAGTTCAATGCGCAAGGCGGGCTTGTAGTTCCATGACGTCGGTTGTATGGCGAAATAACGTGCCTGTGGACAAACATATAATAAAACCATTGATTGTGATCATTGAAGAGCGTTGAAGAAGTACATGTAATAGGTTAGGTGTTGGAATTAGGTTAGGGTTAGGGTTCGGAATAGTAGTATAGTCTGTTCCAACTTGCTGACCCTCGCATCTGTAACACCGTCCATGGAAAATTACACAACAATTAAAATAATGTTAATGATGCGGCAGGTGCTATTTACAGAATATCGCATATTTTAGTTCACGAAGAAAACGAGTAGTGGTCACGCTTCAGTGGTAACTGCGATAGTGTCCTTCCATTCGCTATATGGCAAACACGTCGTATGTCGACAGGATTTTCGTAAAACCCATTTGGTTTACATTTTCTTTGATGTTTTAGAAGCGGTGTCAGTTGCTATCAGGCCAATAGCCAGAGATATTCTGGATGTATGCGTTAACTCTCTCTTCCGAATCCTGTTTTGGAAACAAAACCCTCCCCTCATTTTCAGGAAAATGTTGTGATACGAAACCAATTATAGGTATACTGTATGAAATGACCGATCAGTTGCATTCGTGGAGATATCTTATAAAAACGCAAACAACTGTTCGATCTGATGGCTTAACACTAATTTCGAACGCTTATTTGCTAAGGTCTACTTTAGATTATTTATTTGAAATATTGACTTAACCTACAACAAACATGCCAAGGCTCGTCTTCACCAGGGCATGTCATATATTGCCCCGCCGTACCGTAATCGGATGGTCGAACGAGAGTGTGACGGTCCAGTAGCGGTCCGAGTTCCCCTGGTGGATCCGTCCCGACTCGTGGAACTTCCACACTAGTCCGTCAACGCTGTAGAGCAGCTTGAAGGCGCTGGTGTAACAGTCGCACGCATTCCCTCCGCCCTGGAGCGCCAACTTCGACAGCCCGTGTGTCCGCAGCAGGTCCACGCTCAAGAACTGGTATTGATCAGCGTTATTTGCAACCCACGCACTGCCACCGTCTGTTAAACAAATTGTGCAAGACTGTATGTATCATAGTAAAAGAACAGGTGAAAGAAAGAATGAAAGAAAGGAGGAACGATGCGACGAAGGGACGAAATAACTAAGGAACGGAGGAATTAAGCAACGAAATAATGAAGTAAGGATGCACCGAATGAAAGACATGGAATGAAGGACTGAATCAATGAAAGAAAAAGGGATGGAAAGGAACGAAGAAATGAAGGAATTAAAGAAAGGAAAAGCACAGAAGGAACGAATGGACAATGGGTCGAAGGAATAACACTTCGTTTTCGTATGCACCCCAAGGCCGTTTATTTCGAACAATGTTGTTTGCTATCAACCTTGAGATTGTATGTATACTGGGGTGTGTATGTGTGCGGGGAGTGTGATATATATATATGTATATATATATATATATATATATATATATATATATATATATATATATACATATATAAAATAGAGAGAGAGAGAGAGGGGGGAGTCAAAAGGCAGGGTGAGTGAGAGTGAGAGAGAGGAGGGTGGTTGCTGAGTGTACAGGTGGTATTGATATAATCATTAATTTCAGATGTATGATATTTCTTAGACTAACAATTTTATTGGATAATGTTTAGACAATGCTGTTATTACTAGACAATGATATTGTTATTTTTTTGGTAAAATATTTATTGCATGCGATATAGAAAGTAATACTATTTTGTTGTACGTACGAAGTATGATTAATGTGGCTGAATGTACAACATCAAAACACATTCATAATCGACATTTATGCTATACTGTTGATCATGGCAATAAATTATCTGTATTTATATAATATCGAATTCGATCGGCATTGTATTACTGGGAATGTTTTATCTGAAAACAAAATTGAAACGAATATTGGACTCTCGATAAGCCAAAGGCTTCCTTGTACAGTTGCCGTATGAGGATTTTGCCCTGAATAGAAATCTTGTTAACACTAGTTATTTTGTAATCGAAGTGGTTGTGCCAATCTTTCAGAAAGAATGTGACGATGTTTGTCGGACGGCAAGTAAGTAAGTATTGTAATGTTTGCCATTATACGTTGCAGTAGGACAGTTTCGTGCGCACCCACCTGAGCGATAGTGATTCAGCCTCGCCCGATATGCGTGTCTATTAGACCACGTCGAAGAAGCACTGAATTGAGCATCAAGGATCGTCCCTCTCTCTATGCCCAGTGCGGTGTCGCAATCATCAGAAGACGAGTTGCCTGGAAAGTGAATTTATATCTGTGTGTGAGTGTGTGTCTGTGTGTGTGTTTGTGTGCGTGCGTGCGTGCGTGTGCGTGTGCCTGTGCGTGTGTGTAGAGTGTAGGGTACATCCTGGAGGGAGAGTCCCTTAGTGACGGACAGCCGCTCCACTTCTGTGGAGGCTCTAACCTATGGTTCTTACAGTCTATCTAGCTCATGTGTGGTTCCTAGGAATTGCCCGGATAATGGTCTCGGCAGACCAGCAAAACTACACGAGTGGGGTTTGTAGACTAATGCCTATTGAGTCGAGGGATGGCTGCCCTCATTACACAAAGACTGCTTTTGAGGAGTAGGCGGCCGAGCCGATTGGCTACACCCCCGGCTACAATTGCGAAACAGCAACAGCTTTTGACAAGGCTGCAAGGTATCCTACCAAGACGCAAGTGGAAGGACCGATGACCCGCTGTCTTGCGGTGTGAGATTTTTCAGTGAAGGAATAATGGAGTTAACCATACACAAACCAGCGGAAAGCAATTGGCAACTACCGATGTATTAGCCCAAGAAACCTTGATGAAGAATACATACATTAAGAGAGATCCTAGTGGTGAGCCCCCTAGACTAGATAGGAGGACACATACTGGGGAAGAGCTTGGAGATGTTGGAAGTAACGCCAGAGCTGATGACGGCAGTAGGCCTGACTGTGCGGGAGGTAAAACCAGCAGCAAAAAGCTAAAAGGGAAAATCCGTGTGGCAACATGGAACATCAGAAAAACGAGTCATGGGACACTACAAATGGTAACATCGGAAGCAAAACGATGTGAGATAGATACATTAGGGATTACGGAATACAGGTTGGCCGGACAATGACAGTTTCGCCCGGATTCAGAAGGAAAGTTTGTATACCCAGAAGCAACTACACCAGGGGTGAGTGGTGTTGCGTTCTATCTATCAAAGAAAACTGAAAATGCACTATTAGGATACAATCAGTCAACGACAGAATTATTACCATATGATGACGTAATAGAAATGTTTTATGATAAACTGCAACGAACAGTCGACGAGTTAAACAGGAGAGACATGGTAGTACTGATGGGCGATTTCAATGCAAAAGTTGGCAGTTGTCAAAACGAAGAAGAGAATGGAAATATCGGGAAATATGGACTAGGATGAGAGAGATAGACTTGTTGAGTTTGTCATAGAGAATGAACTGATGATCATCACTAATACTTTCTTCAAACGACATCAAAAAAGATTGTACACTTGGACCACACCAGATGGTCGGAAGAGAAATCAAATCGACTTTATATTGATACCAAAACGATGGAGGACGTCTGTGTTTAACTCAAAGACATTACCGGGAGCCGACTGTGACTCTGACCATGAATTGCTAAGCGCCAAGACTGTGATCAAAGTAAGAAAGATGAAGAGAGGGAAAGATGTGAGAGGAATGACGTCAGTGATATCACGGAAGGATACCGGGTAGAGGTCATGAACCGTTTCGAAGAAGTATTACAGACAGTGGCTGACGAGAATGAACCGGAGGAGTTGGCAGTAGAAATTAGGAACATAATTATTGAATCAGCTGACAAATACTTCACTAAAAAGAGGAGGCAGAAACAACCACGAATAAACAAAGACACACTGCAGATGATTGACGAAAGAAAAGAATTAAAGAAGAACAATGAAAGGAGGAGTGAGAATTATCATGACAAATACAGAGAGAAGTGCAAGGTGATTAAACGAATGTTTAAATAAAGTATATGACACAGTCGTTCATACCTAGACTTGACGTTATCAAAGACGAAACGGGAATGACTCTGACAGAAAGCGATGATACACATGATAGATGGAAGCAATATTGTGAAAGCATCTTTAAGAAAGAAGAAACAGAAGAGATAGAAATGGATGAAGGAATGGAGTGGACAGAACCAATTTAACTCGAGCCGTTGCGTTCAGAGGTGGAAATAAAAAGTCTAAAGGACTGAAAATCACCTGGCACTGATGACATCACTGCAGAGCTAATAAAAGCAAGTGGCGAAGCAGGCGTGGATATCTATCACACATTACGTAAGAAAATACGAAAAAGTGGAACATGGCCCATGGACTGGAAATTGGTCATACTTATATAAATACCTGAAAAGGTGACATACAAGAATGCTCAAACCACAGGACTATATCCCTCATCAGCCATGCGAGCAAAATTATGCTAAAAATCATAATAAAGAGAATCACAACAAAATTAGAATGTGAAGTCAAATTACTTCTCCGAAATTTATATGTTGTGCAACAGTCTGCAGTGAGATTAGAGTGTGGTACCACAGATTGGTTTTCAGTCGGTAATGGTGTGAGACAGGGGCGCATTTTATCCCCCCACGTATTCAGTCTATACACAGAGAATATCATGAGACGGTCGAGACCGACACGAAAAGCAAGTTCTTTAATGGGCTGAAAGTGAATGGACAGGAGATATATGCATTTCGATATGCCGACGACACAGCGTTGATATCCGATACAAAAGAAGTATTGGATTAATTAGTAAATACTGTTAAAGAGCATAGAAGTCATAGTAGATGGCGAGGAAATAGAATGAGTGGAAATTTTGAATATCTGGGGTCAGTAATAGAAGCGGATGGAGATGGGACGAAATAGATCAAGCAGAGGTTGGCAATGGCGAGTACAAAGTTGACGGAGATGAAGAAGCTGTGGAAAGCATCAAACAAAGATATGAAATCACGAATTATTGGAAGCTGCAATTTCTAATGCTATGTATGGATGCGAAACCTGGACTCTTAATAAGAACATTCTTCTTCTATGTGCCATGTCTGTCACAGGCGTTGGCGATCTTGGCCCTCCAAACCGCACGGTCGTGTGTAGTTTGTAGCAGTTCTGTTGTGATCCTTCCACAGAATATGTTATTTTTATTCTCTGGCGTCCCCTGGTTCGTTTTCCTTCTATCTTTCCTGTTATTACTATTTGTTTTTCTTTCTCATGACATGGCCTATAAACAGTGCTTGTTGTGTTCTAACTTTGTTGATGATCTTTCCTTTTGATTTGGCTGTCCTAAGGATGACTTCATTGCTTTGTTTTGCAGTCCATGACACTCGCAGCATTCTTCTTAAGAACCACATTTCAGTGGCTTCTATGGTTTTTTGTGAACTTTTGATTATTGTCCAGGATTCACATCCATATAGCAATATGGGCTCTATGTAGCATTGCAGTAAACGTTTTCTCACTTCAATTGATATATTTTTATTTGTTAAAATGTTTTTCATGTGGTGAAAAGCTGTTTTGGCTTGAGCAATTCTTCTCTTTATCTCATCGTTGCATCGACCGTCGGATGTTATTAGTGATCCCAGATAGTTAAACGTTCGGACTTGCTTCAAAACAGTGCCATATGCTACCATGTTGCATGTTGGAGTATAATTTTTCGTTGAGATGACCATGATTTCTGTTTTCTTTTTGTTCAGGGACAGACCTTTTTTCTCACTTTCCCTTATTACTGTATCTAGCATCTGTAGTAGATATATTTCGTTCTCAGCTCTCGGTACCGTGTCGTCTGCATGTTGTAAATAATTTATGTTGTATCCCCCTATTTGAATGCCTGGCATATCATCTAATGTGCGTAAGATAATCTCACTGTATAGTGAGTGAAAAGAGATCGAGTGATAGGACACACCCTTGTCTTACACCACGTTTTATTTCTTGAAATTTACTGATGTCATTTTCTATTCGTATTGCTGCTGTTTGTTCCCACTACAGATTTCTCACAACTCTCAGATCTTTCCCATCAATGTTCAAATTTTCCAGCATTGATATGATTTCTTCACGATGAACTCTGTCAAATGCCTTTGTGTAATCAATACATACATACAGATCTTTCTGCACTTCCAGTGGTCTCTCAGTCAGTGTTCGTGGGATGTATATTGCATTACTTGTACTTTTATCTTCTACAAATCCACATTGTTTTTCAGCAATTTCCGGCTTTATTTTTTTTCTCATTCTGGTCATAATAATTTTTAGCAACATCTTGGTGAAGTGACTCATGAGACTAATTGTACGGTGTAGTTCAAATTCAATCGCACCTGGTTTCTTTGGTATTGCTACAAAAATGGATCTGGATAAATCAGTTGGGATTCGTCCGCTCTCATATATTTTGTTCAAGAAGTCTGTTACTATATCAATACCAAATTCCTCTAAACACTCAATAATTTCAATGGTAATATTATCTGGTCCAGCAGCTTTTCCCTTTTTCATTGATCTGATGGCTTTTCGAACCTCGTCCTTCAATATAGGAGGACCATCAAAGTTCTCCTTAATTGATGGTCTTTCACCCCTTTCATCGTCGTACAGTTCACCAATATATTCTGACCATCTCTCGAGTATTTTGTCTTTGTCCATTATTATGTTTCCTTCTTTAGATTTCAGGCAACAAAATCAAAAATCAAATCAAAATACCTTTATTGTCCCTCATGGGGAAATTCTCTTGTGTTGTTCGCTATTTAAGAACGCAATAAATAAATAAATTAATAAATAAGTACACATGTGTAACTGAGAACACTGATTCAATGAATTACATATGATTAAAATAGAATGGCACAGAACAATCAGCCAGTTGTTAGGAAACATAATTTACATTTACATATCACAGCCATCAGTACAGGAACAAGTTCATCATCACAGATGTTATTTAACTAGGTGGAATACAGTGCAATTACATATGATTAAAAAAAAATAGCACAGAACAATCAGCCATTTGTTAGGAAACATAATTTACACTTACATATCACAGTCATCAATACAGGACCAAGTTCATCATCACAGATGTTATTTAACTAGGTGGAATACAGTGCAATTACATATGATTAAAATAAAATAGCACAGAACAATCAGCCAGTTGTTAGGAAGCATCCTTTACACTTACATATCACAGCCATCAGTACAGGAACAAAAGAACAAGTTCATCATCACATATGTTATTTAACTAGGTGGAATACAGTGCAATTACCAGTATAATCACACACGCACTGGCGCGCGCGCATACATACATACACACACACACACACACACACACACACACACACATGAGCCCATATTCTCAAGCGGCCAGACAGGCATTGGAGAGAGGGGGAACGAAGGAGGCAGATCATTCGTTTAGAAGACGAATGGAGGATGGTATGAAGGAATTTCGAGAGCGACCGAGTCTTAGTTGAGGCAGCTTAAAACGACGGCAGATGGTAACAGATTGTAACAGTGATTTAGGGGGTGGTGGGGATCCAGAGAGATCTGCATTCCCTTCCTCTTTGCCCTCCGCCTGTACAGGTCGTCTACACTGGTAAGTTCCTCTCCAATCACCTTGCTGCTGCTGAGTCTGATGACGCGACTCAGGATATTCCGATTGGTGACACTCAGTCCACCATGCCATGCCAGGAAGCCAAAGGTTACAGTACTCTCAACGTAACAGCCATAGAAGGTCCTCAGAACATGACGGCTCACCCCGAGGGATCTGAGTTTACGTAGAAAATAAAGCTTCTGTTGGCATTTCTTGTTGTTCAAAGCTGTGTTTGCACTGAAGGTCAGTTTAGAGTCAATTACGGTACCTGTAGCTGAGCATGTTCTTTTTCCTGTGATTTATCTTATTCTAGCATGCATGGATTTTGTGTCGTGCTTATTCTTCTAATTTCTTTGCCTTGTTCATTATGCCAATCCTCTTTCGCTAGATTACATTTGGCCGTTATATCCTTGTTCACTGCTACATATGCATCACGATTTTGCTTAATTTTCCTCCTTTCATCCATCAACTTTAGAATATCGTCAGTCACCCATTTTGTTCTTTGTTTTTCTGCATTGCCTAGTAATAATTTCTTCTGCAGCCTGTGTGATTGATTCCTTCATTTGTTCCCATTGGTCTTCCACATATTGAATGTCATTCAGAACATTGAAACTGTTTTGTACTGCTACATTGAATCGCTGAATCTGATTTTAGTATATTCATGTCTAGTTTCATGTTCCTTGTTGCTCTTTTCCTTTTCTTCAGTTTCAGTCGGAACTTGGCTCGCACTGGCACATGGCCGGAATCGCAGTCTGTCCCGGGAAAGGTCTTTGTCACCCGTAGGGCATTTCTAAATCTTTTACTGACCAGGATATAATCAATTTGGTTCCGTGTACGGTCTCCTGGACTTTTCCAAGTCCAAAGTCTTCTTGGGAGTTGTTGGAACCAGGTGTTTCCTACAATCATGTCATGAGATTTTGCCCACTCTATTAGTTTATCTCCTCTCTCATTTCTGCTCCCCAGGCCATATGGTCCAACTATGTCTTCGCATCTTTCCCCACCAACTTTAGCATTAAAGTCTCCCATAACTATTACAATCTCCTGTGATTTGCAAAATGATTTTGCTAATTCAAGATCATTATAAAATGTATCGTGCTCTTTATCAGATTTGTCTGCGGTTGGTGCGTACACTTGTATGATGTTAATGTTAAATGGTTTGCTACTGATTTTCACCAAGAGGATGCGATCCGATATGGTCCAGTATCTTAGTAAGCATTTTGCAATTTTATTCATCCAACGGAATTCCAACTCCTTTTTCATGTTTATCGCCTTCTGAGTAAATTATTGTGCTATTTTCTGATGTCATAAATCCTGCCCCTGTCCGTCTAACTTCACACATTCCCATTATATTTATTCTCAGTCTTGTTTCTGATATAGAGTTCTTACATTCCATGTAGCAATATTCAAAATCTTTCTGTTGCTCACAGTAGCTGGATGACGATCTGGTGTCACCTGTCGCACATGACTGTCCCTACCGAGCGAGGTGGTTCTCTCAGAATTGTCAGCACAACCGTTTACGCTGTTAACGTTATCTTCTGTGGTTTTGTGGGTCATGATTGTCTTGGGAAAGATACAGCAGTGGTTTCTCATTGCCTTCTGCCGGTTTTTGATTTGGTTTACTCCAAAGAACAGTAGCTCGTACTGAGCTGTGCTCGCCGTCGTTGTCCATACAACTGGATCTTCCGCCGCCGGAAATGAGGGGACATGCTCTCCAACACATCCTCTGCTTTGCTATTTGCCCCATAGCTGGAACATGACTTGTGAGGGTTGGGACGTGTCTACACACTGGTGGGCCCTGCACCCTGCACATATCGGGCTCATGCTGCTCCGTCAAGGTTTTTTGTGGCTGGACCACTAGATCCCATGCAGGTTTGGCCTGCAGCCGCAAGGTGTCCAGTTGCCATATGGTGTCGCAAGGAGGCACTGCATGAGTCTTGACTGAGGAGCGGCTATATACCAGAAGGAAAGATTTACGCACTCGGCTTTCTTTTCACCCGGATAAGGTTATCTGGCGACTGAAGCTGAAAGCGGGAGGTCAGAAGCTAGCTATCAACCACTACACTACGTTACAGCACTAGGCGCATCTCTCAAACCTTGTGACAGAGTCACACACCACACTAAATCTAAGAACATTACTAAACGTATAAATGCATTTGAAAACAAGTGTTATATAAAGATATTACGAGTTTCGTGGACTAAACATATAACTAACGAATCCATCGCAGATGAGCTTGGTGTTATACCCGGGATTTTGTTGAATTTGGTAATGAAACATAAACTAATTAAGTTATTTTGGCCAAGTGAAAAGCTTGACGGTCACGCGCAAAATTGTGAGTATGACGTAGGCAAACCGCGGGGTACTGGATAGGTCAATTAACGGATCCGCTATGTCGCGGAACGAACGAACGAATGAACAAGATATTCTCACCTGGTGTAAATCCTGCAGGTCGCATTTTCATCGTCACTGTTTTAAGTGACACGTAGTACCCCTTCCAAGATTTCCACACTACACCTTTGGCATAGGGAACACTTTCGCCCTCCTGGTAATAGTGTCCGTTCAGGTTGGAGCTGTGACAAGCAGTGTACCACCAAGCACCGAGACTCAAGTCGGAACAGGAGCCGCCATCCGTATCGTGATCGGCATCTTTAGTACTGAATGGCTTGTCTGCGTGGCCTGACAGGGAATCCTCTGAAAATAAGAACAACCAAATTTCGCATTTTGCCTTAAAAATCAACTAGGTACACACACGCACCATCTTTGTGATGCTATATACAACACTGCACTCACAACATATGGCAAAAACGAACGGACAAACACTGACTGGTACGAAGCGAACATTATTTTCGTGGACCCTGTCATCGACGCCAAGCCCTCTGCTCTCATCAAGTTCAAGAGAGATCCAAGCAAAACGAATATTAAAACATTAAGAGCTGCTAGGAACAATGCCCAACAGACTGCTCGGCGGTGCGCCAATAATTACTGGCTGCAACTTAGTCAGAGTATCCAGATGTCATCTGACAGAGGGAATATCAGGAGCATGTATGATGGAATAAAGAAGGCAACAGTTCCTTCCATAAAGAAGACTGTTATATAGTGAAAACAAAGTCAGGAGAAGTCATCACGGGCAGCAATAAACAAATGGACATGTGAGTGGAGCACTACCTCGAATTATACTCCCAGGAATCACCAAGGAGGCACTAGACACCATTGAGAACTTGCCCATTGTAGAAGAGCAAGATATAGAACCGAGAGTTCAAGAGCTTAGCAAAGCTATTGACTCACCAATGGAAAAAAAAGTCCCTGGAAGTAATGCCATACCATCCGAAATCATCAAGCATGGAAAGCCTGCACTACTGCAGCATTTGCATAAACCTATCTGCCTCTGTTGGGATGAGGGAGCAGTTCCTCAGGATATGCGTGATGCGAATATAGTAGCACTGGACAGAAACAAAGGTGATCGTAGCGATTGCAACAATTACCGTGGTATCTCCATGTTGAGCATCGTAGGAAAGGTTTTTGCACGTGTAGCCCTGGCCAGACTGCAGATTCTGGCTGAACGCATCTATCCTGAATCTCAATGTGGCTTCAGAACCGGAAGATCCACAACAGACAACTGCAAAAGAAATGTCGAGAACAAAGAAGACCGTTGTATATTGCCTTCATCGACCTTACAAAGGTATTTGACCTCGTTAGCAGAAGCGGATTGTTTAAGCTGCTGGAAAAAAATTGGTTGTCCCCTAAACTGCTCAGATTGATCTCCTCTTTCCATGACATTATGAAGGGCACAGTCAACTATGACGGAGCTGCATCCGACCCCTTTGAGAACCGCAGCGGAGTAAAAGAAGGATGCATTCTGGCACCAACACTCTTTGGCATATTCTTCTCAATTACGCTATCATATGCCTTTTGTACTTCCACAGAGGGTGTCTACTTACACACTAGAACTGATGGGAAGCTGTTTAACCTCGACCGGTTGAGAGCTAAGACAAAAGTCCGTCGAGTCCTTATCCGATAAATGCTTTTCGCTGATGATGCTGCGCTGGTAACTCATACCGAGGAAGATCTCCAGCAAGTAATCGACAGACTCTCCCACGCCTGCAAAGAACTTGGATTGACTACCAGTATCAAAAAGATTAATGGCATGATACATGACGTTGTCATGCAATCATAAATCAAGATTGACGATGTGACACTTGATGTCGTCGATAACTTCACATACCTGGTTTCCGCAGTTTAACAAGCGCATAGCAAAAGTTGTCGCAGTCATATCAAATTGAACAGGAGAATTTGGAACAATAACAACTTGACGGAGAATACCAAACTACGTGTGTCCTCAGCATACTCCTCTACAGCAGTGAGGCCTGGACAACATACACAAGACAAGAAACGAGACTGAATAACTTTCACCTTCGCTGCCACAGACGCATTATTGGCATCTCCTGGCAGGACATGGCCACGAATACAGAGGTTCTGGAGCGTGCTTCATGTTTCTGCATATACACTCTGTTAAGCCAACGACGTCAGCGATGGCTGGACCATGTTCACCGAATGACTGATGGTCGTACACCCAAAGATGTACTCTATAGTGAACGTGTCACCTGGACGCGTCCTCTTGGCCGCCCTCATCTGCGGTATAAAGACGTCTGTAAACGGGATATGAAGATGGCGGGAATCAATGTAAACAGCTCAGAAACAGCCGCCGATGATCGCACTCATTGGAAGCCGACCATTAAAACAGGCATAAGAAGAGAAGACACAAGAACAACACAACTGGCTGAAAAGAGGGACCACCGAAAGCAAAGATCTACCAATCCTGCATTCTCGTTTCAGCCAACTGCCTATGTATGCGACAAGTGCGGCAGAAACTGTCACGCTAGAGTGGGACTGTTAAGCCACTCCAGGCGATGTACATTACCAAATTGACAACTAATTATATATATATATATATATATATATATATATATATATATATATAAGCAAGAGCTACATTGATTGGAAAACGAAAGTGTTTGTTCAACTGGTGAACAGCTTGTGTGTGTGTGTGTGTGTGTGTGTGTGTGTGTGAGTGTGTTTGTGTGTGCGTGCGTGCGTGCGTGTGTGTATAGTGTTGTTATATTATCAGATCTTCAAGTCACAAACACATATAAATAGTAGTACTCACCCGCACTGCTCGACCCAAGATAACCCATTAATCGCAAAGCGTAGTTGGTCGATTCTGCGTCGATTGAGAATCCTACGTATTCGGCGAATCTTGTCTCCCCGTCGAACGCCTCCATGTCAATCCTAAGAACGTAGCTGCCGTTACTAGTCAGCGAATGAATGTGGTCGTTTCCCAACCAAAATTCGACACTTGCCGAACCGAAGCCCTTCTTGTAATCGCTCCAGCCACGGTAGAAATCAACTGAACCGTTCAGACGTCGCTGGAATACCTGTGGAGGACAGGACAAGACCTGTGGGTCGGAAATGTCAGTTGTATATTTAACCCTATGCGGGGTCTTTACCTCATTTGGCGAAAAAATGTGTTCTGGGTGAATCAGATAGATACTCAAGTTTTGTTTATCTCACTTGTATTGCAACATTTGTGATTAGGCCTTCGTCGTCTCCTAATCAAAAATATATTTCCATAAAAATTACACATAAATGTATACGTATATATGTATGCATGTGTTTGTGCGTGCGCAATAGTTTGTTATATCGCCGACATCACTTTCGAAATTCAATTGTGTTAAATGAGCATAACAGCCGACTGTAAGTAATAGTCAGGGAGCATGTGTGATCGCGTGGGAATTTAGTGGTGAAAGCAAACCATCAGTGTAGTTGGCTAAAGTGGACCTCTGAAAACCAAAAAAAAATTGTCGGCAATCTAAGAATCTGTTCAGTCATTTTATGAGTGATTAAACAATGCGTGAGAGACACTCCATCTACATAGGATATATTTTAATTTTAGTAAGTATAACCAATGTATTTCTCCTGTGAGGAAGAGCTGATCAATGGGAGTAAAACAAGTATGGAACGTGTTTCGCTCAGATCCCGCGGTGCCATGGTAACAAAAAAAATGGCTGTCACATTGGGAATATTTACTATACCTTGCGCAAGGTCTCCTGTCATTACCAAATAAGATGAGATCATCATTTCTTCTTTTGTCATATCTACAATGTATGTATCTTAAATATTGATAAATTATAAGCTTTATTATAATTTAAATAATTTTTCGAAACAATCAATGTTTTTTCGTTATAAATACTAAATCATACAAAAGTGTGCAATTTATTAAAAGTATATTATTGTAGTTATGTGGAGAACGTGATAATGAATAGAACATTCTAAGATGACTATCCTGACATTTCTAATACCTGAGATATGGTCAACGCAAAATCAATAAATACCATTTCCTGTAACTAGCAGTCAAAGATTGAAAAACGGTATTCATTGCTCGATAGAGGCAAACGTTGTCCACAAATAAAAGTTATATTGAGGTATGTCGTTATTATAAAAGTTAAATATCTTGATTGTAAATAAACAAAGCTATTGGAATATGGCGAAAACTCATTTTCGGTCATTTATTAAAAAAATTCGTCTTCCCGTTTTCGATGCGTCTTGACCGCGTGGTAAGGAAAACACGGTGAAATAACCCAGTCTTAGAATTGATGCTATGTTCCCCTTTTTTGCGCGAACATATATGCAATAGGAGATACAGGTAGGCACTTTGACTGCCATTCTACGGCCACTGTGCAATTCTACTGTATATTGTAGTTGTGAATGTACTCTTTTGGTGGCCAAAATTAAGCGCCGATACGACAGTGGAATATGACACTACACAATCTGATTGTTTTGGCAATTACTACATTTTTCGATATAAATAAAGGACAATGTTATTTCAATAATGGCCAAAAAAGAAACACTCCGGGTATGTAATCAAATAAAATCAAATTTTATTTTGCAACAACAACAAACAGCAACATAAGCGAACACAGAAAACAATCGTTTAAGAAATAATGTTGTGATGCATGGGGTCACATGGCATGTTAGATGTCGTCTTCTTGTGACCCCACAAGCATACATTAAAACTACGACACACATATGCACGTGTTCGATAACTATATTACAATGATGACCGTGTGACAGCGGACTGGGGGTAGGATGGAATGAATAATAATAAAAAACATATTATAGAAAATAATTGTATGAGATTTATCCGGATCCAACGTAGATATAAAACACCTCTAACTGCACACCACACATCTGGGATTTATGCAATGTACATAGTTGAGATAGCTGTGTATATGTATTGTTTGCATAATAAAACTTTGAATTTTGTTCTATATTTAATGTTTTGTATCTTACAATCAAGACTATTCCATATTTTTTTTTATTATGTTTAGGTAACCTCGATGAAAAATCTGTTCTGGGTTTCTCTGTATATATTTTTTGGTATATAATCTTTAAAGGATTTAGGCAGTGCATCATGGTGATAGTCATACATAAATAGTAAGTCGTGCAACCTGTATATATCACCAAATTTAAGCATATTTTCAGATTTAAAAATAGGACCGGAGTGACTTCTGTATCTTTGTTTATTAATCATTCGTATATCGCGTTTTTGTAAAATTTCTAATTTCCTTACAATCCCAGTAAGTTAAATTACTTTGAATTAAGGTAAAATAGAGGGTTTTTAAAAGCATTATGTGGCAGAACTTTTTTCATTATATTAATTGCGAAAATTACTCTAGATATTTTATAGAACTTATTAAATTAATATGTTTATTCCATGTTAAATATTTATCAATATGTATTCCCAAGAACTTCACTGTTTCTTTTTTGTTTTGTTTACCAACATGATTAATAACTTCCCAGTTTATTTTAATACAATTATTTACATGGTATTTGCTATTTGGTGGACTAGATATGCAAACATGTGTCTTTTTAATATTTAAAGACAATTTATTGGCAAAAAGGCAGTCGTATTAATATATCAATTCTTTGTTTATACTGTTTATTAAAGTGTCAACATGAGAACCAGATTGGTACAGTTGTGTCATCCGCAAAAGAAAATAAATTCAAAGACGTATAATTAGTTATATCATTGATATAAATGAGGATTAGGACTGGTCCAAATATGGAACCTTGGGGTACTCCACTTATAATGTTTTTGCGATGATTGACATTGATGTATCTCAGTATATTGTTTTCGATTTGTTACTTATTCCCCAAATTCCCCCCAAAATGTATTTGTACAGTAAAATATCATGGTTAATTGTATCAAATGCCTTTTAAATATCCAGAAACACAGCCAATGTAGGGTATTTTGTTTTTTGTCGTTTGCATCTGCGATATCTTTGAGCATTGGGTGAATAGTAGAATGTTTTGCACGAAATGCATACTGGTGTTTATATAGAATGTTATAATTGTCTGAAAACGTGATTAATCTATTGCATGCAATTGTTTCCATTATTTAAGAAATCGCAAGTAGAATACTTATAGGTTTATAATTATTAAACATTTTGTCGTTACCTGATTTGAAAACAGGAATTACTTTTGTGATTTTTAAATTGTCAGGAACAGTGCCCGTAAAAAATATTGATTTGGGGCGGCCATTTTCCCCCCACCATGGCCAGAATAATCTGGTGAGTAATAAAATGCAAATATTCACAAACAAACGTGAGCCAGTCGAGGTCATTTACCTAGCCTGTGCAATCTATTAATTGGACCACAGTATGAAGTACTATATTGAAATCACGGTAGGTAATACATCAACACCTACTTAAAAGATGCCTCTCAAACATTTCGACGACTAAAACGACTACTTTTCAATCCTACTTTATTTTCTGCCCTAAAAACCCTGCGTACATTTGCTGCCGTGTCATCAATAAGGAGGAAAACGCCTTCAGGCAAAACCTCGGGTACAATATATATGAGCAGGGAAAAGCGTCACAGAAAAATTACCGGTACATGGACCGTATCACAATAATTAACATTGAAAACCGAGTATAACACCGTGATTACATGTTATACAACCTTAACGCAATGGTGGTAGAAAGGGAAGGAAGGTGGGATGAATCTAATCTTCCTTTGTGTTGAGGGAATCGAATTATAACACAAAGGGAACGATACCAGCTCGGCGTCGTTTTGAGTCCGGGTAAATGTTTACGTAATCCGGACCGTTGTCAGACTATCATTAAATACAACGTTTATAGGCATCTTCACCTCACACTGCGTAAATACTATTTTTACATATGTCAAAATAATCATTTATACCCTGCTTATGCTCAATGGCAGAACCCTGAGCTCGTTTGCTATACAAATTAAACAAGAGCGGACGTAGTTGGTAAAGGTCATTTAATAAGTATACCAACAGCAATTAAATCACACACACCAATCGATGGGATAAAGCACAACAAATCATACTCTCATCGATGTACTACATAAACAATTATTAAATGACAATCAGTCCAGGGCTCTGCCAGTGTTAAAAAAGCTAACGAGTGATCAGCAAACTATAACTACCAATAATCAAACAAACGAGACAAAGTGGCTAACTAGCAATGCCTGTTAAGTAAGAATGATGTCAGTCATACTGAAACATCTGTACAACGTGCATGAGTTTGGTGCCAGGGTGATATCAGACGCGATCCATTTTGTCACGCTAAACACAATGAATGCCAGTCATACTGCAACAATCACCACCTACAGCAAACGGCCAAGTAAGTTGACGGGGAAAAAAGAAAGATTATCTAAAACGCACTGAAAGTGTTATATCAACGAGAATATCACTGGACACAATGAATGTCAGTCATACTGAAGCACCCATTGCCTCCAGTCGCAACCCTGACATATTCAAGATCTGGTCATGATCAGCATAGGGATGCGAATGTAACGTTTAAATGCGGAGGACTTCCACCTGTCCATAGATTGAATTTGTGTTTCACTCATCCCCATGTCAGCCGCCGTGGAAGCAGCCCCGATTCGAAAAAAGTTAGCTATATATTTACTGGGTCCAGACCCGCCCATTGTAGCGCTTTAGTTAAGGATTGACAAAACTAGTTACGAGAAACAGGGGACACATCAGCAAATGCATACAGTGGGCCCTGGAATGGACCTCTCACCTTCAGAAATCGCGGAAGTGCTTGTACCGGACAATACTGACCGTTCGTTTGTGAAATAGACAAGGTGACAGGACGCCCAGAGGTGTTGTGTTTAAAATGACGCAAGACTAAAACTAAGCGTGAAGCGGAAACGGTGATATCTGCCAACTGTATGACAGATTCACTCCTAGACCGAGAATGTACCGTTATTTCTCCTATGCACAAGAAAGCATGGAATGCCAAGATAAATATGCTCTGTAACATGTAGCGTAAATAGGCTGATGAGACCGTAAAATGTGTGGTGTCGACAATCCTGCATAGGACTGTCGGAATAATTGGTAGACGAGTGTCGGGTTTACCTGCCAGCCTCTGGGCTCCGGCTAAGAGTTTCTTTATAACAAAATGCTGACTTGGATCAGGCATATCAGACAACTTGTGGATATATGACAAAGTAAAGAGTAGCCGGTGCTTAGTGCTTGGAAAAAGGCTTGCTATAAAGGTAGCTAAAGCACTTGTTGAGGCTGGAAAAGCCGAACAGGTAGGGGAATGTTTCTGACAGAACGCGGCATACGAGGCGATAGACCGTTTATATGCATGTTTTGTACCCTCAGACAAGGATGCGTTAAGCATGTGCATCATCACTGCCGTCAGGGAAGAATCGTTGCAAGAATCTCTGTTGGCCGCAGTTGAAGCCAAGGTGCCATCTGTCGAGCTGCGGCCTCCTGAAATCGGGACAATTTGTCAGCAACAACATTAGTCTTTCCTGGAATATGCTTTGATTTAAAGTAAACATTAAATTTCAAGGCAGAGACAACCAAGCTTCTAAGGAAGCACATCAGGTGGGGGTACTTAGCTGACTGTTTATTGATGACGTCAACCACGGCTTGGTAATCAGTGAGGAACAAAACTGAGTGGTTGGCAATATATTGACCCCACAGCTCCAAAGCCGCTACGATAGGATAGAGTTCCAAGACAGCAATATTATAACCGTGCCAAATATCTGGGAAACGAACATTAAACCATCGGTAACCTAAAACTGCCGCAAACCCTTGCGTAGATGCGGCATCAGTGTACAGTTTAATTGAATCCGAAGAAATCCAATTACTGTCTATGAGCATTATGACCCCATTGAACGTAGAAAGAAAGCAATGCCAGGCCGCCAAAGTCACCACGTGACTCCACTGTCAACCGGATGTGATGGTTAGGTCTAGAACAGCCTACTGTGAGATTTATGAGGCGACGAATGAAACAGCGGCCAGGTGGCGAATGACAATAAGCCGATGACTGATTAGAGTTGGCGCAAAGTCACGAAACGACACTTCCGCATAGCCGCAATGGACGTCCGGAGCTTCTGGACTTTATCCGGAGAGAGGCGAACGTCCCAAGTGACCGTATCCAGTTTAATGCCATGTACAATGATAAGTGTCGACTGAAGGCAGGTTTTTTCATGTTTGATCGGGATAGAAAGTTCATATGCCAGTGTCACAAATTGATTGAGATCCTGCAGGCATCGCGCTGAACTGGGAGTGCCGATGAAGATAAAGTCGTCCAATATATGGGACACGGCAATGACCCCCCGTGCTTTCAGGACCCACTGCAGTGCATAAGTCAACCGTTCAAAAAATGGGACATGATTCTGCACACCCCATTGGTAGGCAGCGATCATCCCAGGTGAACCCAAACAAATGGTAGCATGATGGGTGGATAGGAATGATACGGAATGCATCCTCAATATCAGTCTTACCCAACAATGCACATCGACCAAACTGACCTAGCAAAAAATTATAATATGGTCGAGGGTTTCATAGGAGACTGTGGTGAATTCCTTTGGAATATATTCATTAATAGAATGACCTTGCATGAAAGATCGTGAAAAAGACGGAATGTGTTTGGCTCCTTCTTAGCCACGACTCCGAGTGGGGATGACTGATATTCAGAAAACGGTGGTGAGAAGAATGGCCAGCAATACGTCCCAACGAAAGCTCATTGGAAAGTTTCTTTACGACTACTTCCTTATGGGCGGAAGCTGATGGGTGATTATGGGTAGAACTGAGGGTAGGTGTACCGAAGTAATTAATTTTGAATCCGTGAATGAAACCGTCCACCAAAAAAATGGTTTCTGTTTGGTCATAACGATGGAGGGCCTGACGTAACCGTTCATGATTTATTGGAGTTGGGAGGGTTTTGTTGGCGACATGAGCTAGATGGGTGGGGTGCGTGGCATTTGGCACACACGTGCTTGTACTTGCACATGCGAGCGTTGCATTAGCTACCTCGCTGGTACTGCCAGCAGTAACCAGCTGGAAAGGATTGAAGTTGACGAAAGGATTTGTTTGTTAAATGAACTGGAGCGCGACCTGACACTCTCTGGACCTGTATGACGTATATGCATCGGGAAAACAGGTCCCACCTGGGTTGACCCCAGAGGAAACCTGCTAGGTCCGATTCCCGGAATGATCAGCACAGTGCGTCATATTGCCGAGGCCAATGGGGGGACCTGTCAGGGCAATATCCCGCACAACCTCACAGTACTTGAAAAGTCCCGGAGCTGCAACCGGGAATCGCTGAGTGTAGACTGCCCCAAACAATAAGAAGGCAGCGGCGTGCATAGCATCCCGGTCCTTCCGCAGTTGCTTTAACACTTCCCTAGTGACGACGGCCACCAGCTCGGCAGTGCTGCTAGAGATGCAGCTGGCAAGTCCTATGGCCGTCCAGCAGCAGCAGCAGCAGCAGCAGCAGCAGCAGCAGCAGCAGCAGCAGGAGCAGCAGGGACTGGGCGACGTCGTCGGTTGGGTGGTGCTGGCATGAGTGGTTCGGATTCGGCAGCCCGTTTCATGGCCGCGCAGCGTTGGGACGGCGGTCGCAGTGTGACCTCCACTGGTTTCGGTGAACGTCCGCTTGGTGGCATACTGCAAACAGGCAAGCAAAGGAACAGGAACGGCATCCGTTTGCAAAGTAAATAACTGGCCCCACCGTATAGTGACCCCAAATTAACAAGGGCAGGGCACATATTGGGTTAATTACATACTCGCAACAGCCACAATGACAATACTGGCAGACCTGTCGCCGTTAAGAAGGCTAAGTAATGTTATAACACATGCAAAAGGCAAGCACAAATGGAGACCTATGTTATCAGATATCAACTTTGCTGCATTTCTGACTTATGTAGTGTTAAGGAACATGGAGAACAAACATATGGCCACACGAACCGGAGAAAAGCAATAGGGAGCACAGCACACGTAGGAATGAGAATATGGAGAGATAATGAACACGAATGCCCCCTGTATAACCGCACACCCACCGATATGGGGCAATAGCACCAGAGCAACGGCGCTGTTTCACAGCACACCCACCAACGTGGGGCCATAGCGCCAGAACAACTACTCTGTATCACACAGCACACCCGCCAATGTGGGGCCATAGCACCAGGGCAACTAATCTGTATCACACAGCACACCCACCAATATGGGGCCATAGCACCAGGGCAACTACTCTGTATCACACAGCACACCCACCAATATGGGGCCATAGCGCCAGAACAACTACTCTGTATCACACAGCACACCCACCAACATGGGGCCATAGCGCCAGAACAACTACTCTGTATCACACAGCACACCCACCAATATGGGGCCATAGCGCCAGAACAACTACTCTGTATCACACAGCACACCCACCAACATGGGGCCATAGCACAAGGGCAACTACTCGGTATCACAGCGCACCCACCAATATGCTCCGTATCACGGCACACCCACCAATGTGGGACCAAAGCACCAGAGTAACTACTCTGTATGACAGCACCCTCACAACACCACCACACACCCACCAAAACCGAGTACCGCAGATGAAAAAACATGAATAAGGTAGGTATGGTAGGGGTCACATAACTAGGGTAACCATCATGGATCACAGCATAACCACCAAATACGAATAGCGGAAGGTAGAAAACGTGAATCATAAGACAGTGGGCCTATACAAATCAGAGCAATTACTCGGTAGCATAGCATACACTCCAAACATGAAGCTGTGACGAAAGGCAACACCAACAGGAATATTGGAAGAATGGGAACACAAAAAAGGCACAATGAGCCGGAGAAACTACTATGTAGCACAAACCGTCCAATAGACATGGGGTTAACAATAAATCAACACAAAGTCGTGAATATAGCAGTCAAGAATTGACTGTCAATGAAAGCCGCTGACATAGAAGTTCGTATGTGTTACCGTGTGGTGTGGCAGTACCGAGAAGTTGCATGAAAGCCAGTCATACTGTAGCCAACATACAATTCCTAGCATTATACTTGGACCAGAATTAGTTACCTAAATGGATTCAATTTCCTGACATGCCAAACAGAGTAAGTATAGCTACCCAGTTAGAATATAATAATAGCATCGGAACAGTTAGGAAATGCAGGAGGGTGGGTAGAGACATAAGACGTTTAACACCGTTTGGCAGCAAATATGGCAGCCCCACGAATGAAGCACACATATTTGCGCATCCCAAGGTCATTGGGGTGGACCCCAAATGTGTCAAAATATTGCTCCAAGATGGTATGCATGCCTCGGTGTCGCCAATAGAGAATATGTGGGAGCTTCAACGTTAAGTCATCTAAGTCGCAATTAACGACAAACCGAGCGTCGTTAAAATTGGCGCTCGTAGACGTAGTGTACCGCCGGCGCCGGGTCGGACGCACGGCAACGCGCGGCATGATCTGACACAGGACCACCTCCCACACGGAATCGACTGCCAACACCAGCTGGGCGAGGTCGACAATACGGGAAGCAAACTGACGGGGATCAACTCTGGCACGGGACAAGTCATTAGTGCCGATGTCGATAATCACCGCTCGTGGCCCGAGCTCTCGAATCAGCGGCAACTCGGTCATCAAACCGCTCACTCGAAGGCCACCCACGCCGTGATACAAAAAACATTGGAAAATTGTGCAGAAACCCCTAAATCCGCCCCAACAGCCTGTGCCGTACCTCCTCGATGAAATAACGACACCTGTAACCTCTTAGCAAAACTATGGCCGATAACTAACAGATCCGGGGGGCTATCCATAACGAACGTTAGAAAAAAAAATGGCGGCGAACAAAGGAAAAAATTACGTGACGAAACAGCAAACATGAATTCACTCAAACCGAAGAATATCAAAGTAACAATCAGCGAAACAGTGCGTATCACTCAGATATAGTGTAAATAGAAGTCTAAGCACAATATACACAACTTTGAACAATACGAACCTTGAAATCGCTGATGAATTCAATCTTCCTTTGTATTAAAAAACAAAGACGTGTTACGCAGTCGAATTCCAACACACATGTCAAAGGGAACGATCCCAGCTCGGCCTCGTTTTGAGTCTAGGTAAGTGTTTACGTAATCCGGACCGTTGTCAGACTTTCATTGAACAAAACGTTTAAAGGCATCTTCGACTCACATTGCATAAATACTAGTTTTACGTATGTAAAAATAATCATTTAATATAATAATATGTTTATTTGATATTGATACCTCAATCTCTGCACAGTATATGAATAGATTAGTAACGGCGCTGGTGTTACATTATAATTTAGTTTATACCTAGAACACCTACACATGCTATTATATATGGAGAGTGTTGCCCAACCAGTAGTGCCATAGCTGTGCAAAGATAGTAAGATACTATTTCTACTGTATCATGTGTCCAAACAAGATTGGGCCAGGTGTTGTGGTTATTGTAAAACATTGTCCACGAAAAAGTCATGAAGTTCATACGAGAGCGAGCAATTTATGGAAAAAGAGTACTACAGAATGGTCTATCCGTCAACACTATTGAATCGGGGTTCCTCAAACATGACACAAAAAATTACTACGTCATCGTCGATGCAGAAAGTTTTGAAATATGGGCTATCATCACCATGTTGGAGGTTGCATTTCAGCAAAGTCGACATAGGCAACAGTAAAGAAATGTACCGCCCCACGTGTTCCCTTGGTCTTCGGTCTTGCACATTCCTACCTGGACTGTTTTCGAGTAGGATGTAGGGTTTAAACATTAAGACCTCAACTGGTCACGTCACCAAAACACCTGTTTGCTTTTGGGTGGTCTCCATATCCATATGGGTCGTTCGCGGGTGAATTCCAAGACGTTCTCTGACCTTCGGAAGTCTTTTTTACAGATGATATCTACACAAGGAATAGTATATTTCGTAACTCGCCACCTTATCACGTGGTGCATGAGGTGTTAGCTATGTTCATATTGTTGTTACTATTAAAATTAATGATGTGGGTGATCTACAACACATTAACTAGTCGGAGAGCATTTAACGGTCAGCTTCATGTACATACATTAGTATTAATTTAAAGATATTAAAATTCATGATCATATATCTTGTTTAAATGACAAAGTTGGAGCTGGGGTGATTTGGTAAGTTTGCATTCTAGATAAAAATAACTAAAATAGTGTCATATGATGAATGGATGCTCTCTCGTTGGATTGTTCACCGGGTGCTTAGTGTAGCACGAGCTTTGTGGAAAAACACTAGGCCTACACATCAATGGCAAATTTTGAAACATTTACTGAAAATTAGTTTCCTCCATATTCCAACAGATTTGTGTGTTTCCTGTCAAGAAAGTTTATTTTTATAACAACTGCATACATCGAAATCACATTTGCCCGTGGGCAGTTGATGCGTCTATCAAGTAATAAAATGCAATTTTTTTTCTTTGGCGGCCATTTACAGGAAATGGCATTTGTTAGATTGGTGTTCAACATATCTGAGGTAATATTGATGCCAGGACTATTATGACAGTTATGTTTAGAATGTTATTTTCTGAATTACGTTCCCCATACCACTACAAAGAGAAAGTTTTAATAAGATGCTTTATTTGTTCGTCAATTAGGTATTTACAATGAACAAAAACATCGACTTTTTGACAATGTGCTTTTATTAAAAATACAGTATATGATTTATAAATATTTACAATTTGCGGTTATAGTTACATAACATCATATAAATTAGATAGGACATAGTAGGAATTATTATGTGGCAGCCATTTTTTTTGTTACCATAACAACTCCTGATCTGAGTGAAAAACTTTCCATGCATTTTTATTCATATTGATCTATTCTTTTTCAAGAGAAAATAAATTTGTCATAATTACCAAAATTTAAATACATCCAATGTAGGTGTAATGTTTTTCGCGCATTTTTAATCAAATTAAAATTTTAAATATCAAATGGCACCTTTACGGCATAGAAGCACTTGCAGCCGTTTCCGATTATGTGTGTTACTACGCCACCTTCTGGTATGATCACAGCTGCATGCAATTGGCAAAGATGCATTTTTATATTAAGAGTTTGCGTGTTATTATCGGCAGAAAATCATCCAAACCGGATGATGATGGATATCGTTGTTTGCATCGCAAAGAATAAATTTATTTATATATTTAGTTATTGTTTTATGTTATGTGTCAGCTATTCATAAGCGATTATTTAAGCAGTGTATCCTTTGTGAAGCGCTTCGATTGCCTTAAAATCAAATAATGTGCCAGTATTAGTATTGTTAATATATGTAGTCAGTTAGTCAAAGAAGATCCGTTTTATATCAAAGTGCTGTTAGTCGGAGTCCATATAAAATATTAAGATATTAATTTTTCATGCCGTCACTACGTTTGCCCTTGTCTGTTGATGTGTACGTGAATGCATTGTGTGGTGGTTTTCTGTTACGGGTTGGGCTTATGTTGACGCCGAAGGACACAGTTTCATCATCACTCACGTTGGAGTGGTGTAAATGTTTATGATTATAGGAGTCGCGGTCAGCAAGGTGTAAATCAATAGGTGCAGGGATCATTTCACCATACGTTGCACAGGTCCTATTATTTTTGGTATGTTTTTTTTATCTCAGGTGATATCAGGTCAAACATGCTATGTCCATTGTAGGCGGCTGGTGCGTGTGTGCGTGTGTGCGTGTGTGCGTGTGCGCGCGTGCGCGTGTGAGCGTGTGCGCGTGTGCGTGTGTGCATGCCTGCGAGTGTGTGTGTGTGTGCGTGTGCGTGTGCGTGTGTGTGTTGCGTGTATGTGTGTGTGCGTGTGTGCTTGTGTGCGTGTGTGCGTGTGTGCGTGTGTGCGTGTATGCGTGTGTGTGTTTGCGTGCGTGCGTGCGTATGTGTATGGTGTGAGTGCGCGCGCGTGCGTGCGTGTTCTCACCGTCCATCCACCTCCGTCTGTCGTGAGGTCGCAGTAAACTTGCAGTGGCTGACCGCTCTGGTAGATGGTGTAGACGCCATCTGTGTTTGCACCGTCATTCTCTATTTCTGCACAATTTGCCGGTAACGAATCGTCTGCAAACATGTGTTGTGTCGTTCAAAGTTTACTCTTAATATTATCTTAATTCACCAATGTCAAATCCTAGAGCGATCTTTTTGATGTTCTTATTGCTTTGGTGTTAAACGTTAGGAGTTTCGTTACAAAACTAAGTCATGCACTAAATGTTCACGACAAGAAACTTGTTTTACATATGCCAATCCAACAAGAGGACCAGGTAATGCAAGCGCGCTGAAGCTAACGATCTGCGGCGTTTTCAGAAGAGGGCAATAATCACAGACTAAATGTTAGCCTCGACGAACAAAGTGTGTGCTGGTTGATGAGCCGATATATGTAATGTAGAAATCAGAATTGGAGAGTTGATGTAATAGAGCGTGTGATGTGTCGGGCTAATAGTCTTCATGTTTGTTGCCTTTCGCCTGGCTCTCTCCGTTCGTCCGTGCTAGAATTCCTTTCATTTTTACCCACTCGTTCCTTGTGCCATACGTGCGCCACTCATTTGCCATCCTTCCTTGTCTCCCAGTACCTCCCCTCATCTACCCCTACCCCAATTCTCCCCACCTCCCTCGTTCCCTCCTCCTTCTCTTATCATTGTGCATATATTTTTGAGGTGCGTATATTTGTTAGACCTTTTTCGAAATCGTCCCGTAGTTTTGCATGGCATATGTTTATGTTAAACGTGTGTTCCAAGCGTAACCAATGCCTTTTTATTTCAGTATTTATTTGGTAGAGTTTTCTAGGCATATGCGTGTATGTAGGTCACACGTTTTCTTCTATTATTGCTTATCTTTCTCTATTTAACATATATACACATGGAGTGTCATATCCGATAATAGAAAGATTAATTGATTCATTCGTTCGTTCATAGTACTCACTTCGTTCGGCACTGCACGCTCGAGGACCAACATCCAGCAGACATACGACCAATAAGCAGCTGGTATAGAACCCAAACTGGGTCATTTTCTCAGAAGTTCTGCTTTTGTCAAATTGCGAATTTTCAAGTCGAGTTGGTGAAGTCCTCACGCCGCTACCGCCATTGTAGCTGTGGCGACTTTAACTGTCCACGCCAAGGTCTGTCCTATGTATATAACAGGGTATACTGCCTAAGCGATTAATCACAAGTTTCGACATCCGTGCACGCCTTAACACCTTCGTGGTCTCAGTTACTCGGAGATAACTGTACATGTATCACCGTTATTAGTTTATGTTTAGCATTCTGGAATGACTAACCCACGTAAACACCGTGAAACGTCGTTGAATCAACAATTGCTGTAGATTTATGTTTCTGTCAAATCTGCTGATAGTGCAAAAATACTAATTTATAAAAATGAGATGGTTTGCCGCGATGCTGCATGTTTGTTCAATCAATTAGTGGCGTAAGTCAATTTCTGCGGATCCTGTGTTTGTGGTCTTTATATAAGGACCATTACTCGGCCATTTTATTTTGTATTATATTTAAAGGATGAAAGAGGAAAACGTATCAGCGCATCGAAAATACCTCTTTAATCTAGAATTTTTCACTGAAGAATCTTCTTTCAAATACCAAGACCAAGGCAGAATTTATAACATGTTTTATTGCCAACAGTTGCTCAACACAACGCTCGTACACGTTGTTACAACCGATACTGTAATAATCGACTGATAATGTAATAAGTGCCTGATACTGTAATAAAATCAACCGATAATGTAATAAGTGCCCGATACTATCATACAATCAACCAATAATGTAATAAACCTCCTGCCAGTTACTGTAATATTTTTGTAATAATAATGTAATAACGTAGAAATTTCATGTGATCTTAGTCGATTTCGTGGATTTCGTGGATTACGTGGATTTCTTGTGGACTTGGTCCATTTCGTCCGTTTTTTCCATATCGTCCATTTCGCAATTCTTCAGGTGACCTTATAATCAGAACATGCGCAGACACCCTTCACGTTGACGATAAAATAGTCACAAATAAATACCTGAAATAAACACAATGTGACACACATTGCAAACTGATTTGACTAGCAGTTCCACCAACTCTCTGATTCCTTGCACATCTACAATGATAAGCCTATTATGTTTTAGTAATGATCTTGAGCGTAATTATGATAAATTAAAGAGTAACAATTTCCACTCAGATAGAAACAGTGCATTTTATTTCGTAGTATTCTATTAACGTAAACTGTTGATAACTAAACTACCCTGAGGTATGTTCTGACATCACAAAACTGTAAGCCTAATTGCTACTGTCATTATTAGCATATTCATGTCTGAAAATAAATAATGTCACAAAGTGACGAGATTACTATTGCACTAGTCGTGCATCAATCGAGACAAAACAAAAACAAAAAACGACTTCGTCATTATGAACTTACGCACACTAAACTACGTGGATAGACAGCACTTATTTATAATAACAAGGTCTTGCTCTACAAATGATATATAGTTGAAATATCAATTATTGGAAATTATCAAAATAATAGCAAACAATATATATGCTCTCCCTGAGAAAAAACGACGAACTAATTGTTCCTAAAACGCATCATCACCACTGCCTGATCTGATCACCTGCGTCGTCAAAGAATATCAGTTACCCTATACCAACCGAAAGACTCAACTGCCAGAGTGAGCCAGGTTGTGTACCATTGGGAATTACCTTACATCAACTCTCATACCCGACAAACTAAGCTACTTCCTGGACGGGCTTCCCGCATCCGTCTTTTGATGCTCACAATACTGTCGCAATCAGAAGCAAAGTTCAATGCTACTGATAAAGTAGACGAAATATGTAATCGCGTGGTTGGGAAAAACCGGTTGTCAGGTGAAGAGCTGCTAACTCCCTGAAAGTTACAGACACGCGATTTACGGTGCCTAACATTGTCAAATCGGATGCGAATGTCACATGAATGATATGTGAAAACATTTCGTTCGGGAATAGTGGCAGATTGCTCATTAGATCATCATCATCATCATCATCATCATCATCATCATCATCATCATAATCTCTGTGTACTGTTTCATTGCGAGTAATTTCAACAACTTCGTGACTTGTTCTAGTTTTGTCATCATCACTATCATCGCAGTCCGGTAAATCGTCGATCTTTAATTTAACGTCAACTGACCTATCTTCAATATGTTCCATAGACGCGGGACCAGGGGGGCAGGGGGCATGGGGCATGGGGCAGGGGGCAGGTGGCAGGGGCAGCTGCCCCTTGGAATTTCTCTGGGGAGGGGCAGACATACGGCTCTTCCCCCACCCCATTAAATGTGAGAGTGAATGTTTGGTTTTTTTTGTGGCGAGAGTCAATGGTGGGTGGAAATGTAAATTTATGAGACGATTAATGTGGATTTTTGTGGACTGTGAAAGGTGTGCGGTGGCAAAATAAAATTCCGAAGTATCCCCCCCCTCCTGTGTTCGGATGTCATAATTTGAGCTGAGACAGCGGAGAGAAGCTGAAGAAAGTAAATTGACTGCAGCGGCGCCACGTAATTTTTTTTCAACTGCACTTTCCCCCTGTGTTTGTCCGGACGCTATGAGTTCACACCGACAGAAAAGGTGAAGTTACAGCGGCGCAGGGGAAAAACTGTTCAACTGCCCCTCCCCTCCCCTCCCCCTCCCGTCTTCCGAAGTCACAGTCGACGAGCAAACCGAGACAGCCACAAAGAAGATGTGAAGGTATGCGGCGGCGAAAATGTTTCAGGAAGTGAAGCTCCGTTTGCCCCCCCCCCACCCAATGCGAATTCCGTTCCCTCGTCACTGATATGTTCTTTCCCACTGTCTACTAAGCCTACTCTTCTGCCATCGTCCTCATCGTCTACTATCCCTCCTCCTCTGGTCCTCGTCATCACTGTCTACTACCCTCCTCCTCTGTCCTCGTCATCACTGTCTATTAACCCTCCTCCTCTGCCCTCGTCATCACTGTCTATTAATCATCTTCCTCTGCCCTCGTCATCACTGTCTACTATCCCTCCTCCCCTGCCCTCGTCCTCACTGTCTACTAACCCTCCTCCTTTGCCCTCGTCATCACCGTCTACTAACCCTCCTCCTCTGCCCTCTTCATCACCGTCTACTGTCCCTCCTCCTCTACCCTCGTCATCCCTGTCTACTATCCCTCTTCCTTTACCCTCGTCATCACTGTCTACTAACCCTCCTCCTCTGCCCTCGTCATCACAGTCTACTGTCCCTCCTCCTCTGCCATCGTCATCTCTGTCTACTATTCGTCCTCCTTTGCTCTCGTCATCACTGTCTACCAACCCTCCCCCTCTGCCCTCGTCAGCACCGTCTACTAACCCTCCTACTCTGCCCTTGTCATCATCGTCTACTATCCCTCCTCCTCTGGCCCTCGTCATCACTGTCTACTACCCTCCTCCTCTGTCCTCGTCATCACTGTCTACTAACCCTCCTCCTCTGCCCTCGTCATCACTGTCTACAAATCATCTTCCTCTGCCCTCGTCATCACTGTCTACTATCCCTCCTCCTCTGCCCTCGTCACCACTGTCTACTAACCCTCCTTCTCTGCCCTCGTCATCACTGTCTACTAACCCTCCTCCTCTGCCCTCATCATCTCCGTCTACTATCCATCCTCCTCTGCCCTCGTTCTCACTGTCTACAAACCCTCCTCCTTTGCCCTCGTCACCCCTTTCTACTATCCCTCCTCCTTTGCCCTCGTCATCACCGTCTTCTAACCCTGCTCCTCTGCCCTCGCCATCACCGTCTACTGTCCCTCCTCCTCTGCCCTTGTCATCCCTGTCTACTGTCCCTCCTCCTCTGCCCTCGTACCCTGAAATCATGGCGATCAAGTCACGATGTCGTTGGTGCATGGTTCGACGCCTCTTCTCTCGATAGCTGGTCAAACTTGTAATGTAGCTAACAGACTTCCATTTGAGTTCCTTCTACCGAGTAATGGGGGATATAAACTGCACCGAATTGTCCAGTCGAAGCCACTGATTTTTGCCGCCTAACCGAAACGGTAAGGCAGCCGAAGCTTCCTAAGTGCAAAATCGAAAAACGAGTGGCGCTGGCTGCGGTCGTATTTCGTTTTCCGTTCTGGTGCAGTGAAAATGAAAAACGATTCGTTTTATCGTTATTTTGTTTTTGAATAGTAGATTGTAATCCTTTTTCGTACTTCAAATATGAAAACGAAAAACGAACATTGTTTGCTTTTTTCCTTTTTCGATCGCAAATTTCAAAACGAAAAAGACGGTATATTCACGGACCTAGATTTCCGCATTTACATGGCATAGCGGTGACACCTGATCACACACGTTAGGGTCTTGCACGCACCTAGTCGGCTTATGTAAGGCGTTGTTCCCCGGAGATCCTAAATAAACCACTGTAGGCTTAATCATATAATCATGTCAGTGTAATTGCTGGTTGGGTAGATCTATGTTAGTAAAATGAAACATATATTTTGATGTATTACTTCATAAATATATATACATACGGTGAGGTCGTCGGTGTAATCGTTGAAAGCTTAACCGTAACCATAAACAAACCGAGCAATTACCAACCCCAACCATAGCTGACTCCAACCACAAGTAATCATACTAATACTCTAATTAACAATGACATTTCACACTAACTATTTATTCCCGTCATCTGATTCGTTCCAGCTATTACCCTAGCCCCGATCACAAGTGACTCCAATCATAACTAATTATAATAATCTTAACCCTAATGAATAATGGCATTTCACATTAAATATTTGTTCTCGTCGTCTGATTGGTTCAACAATTACCCTAACTCAAACCACTGATAATGATAATAACCTTAACGTAATTAATGTTATTGTTATTTATTCCCATCGTCTGATTGAGTATAACGATTATGCAATATATATAATTCTAACACACCATAGCTTACTCTAGCCATAACTAATAACAATAAAAGTTTGAACCCATATGAATAATGACATTTCACATTAAAGGGTTTCTTTGTAAGCTAATATGCATTCGAGGTGTGCCGTATCAAAACGTATTAATTTCCCATAAGTACTTTCTCAGCTACTTATGTCTAGCATGTTTATGCATAATATGGGTGTTATCTGCGCAAAAAGCCGATAAACAATTGAGTTTACGCGAATCATTTTGAGCTTGTTGCCACGTGGATGATTAATTCTGCAGGCCGAGTATAATGAATATTCATGGTCGCGCACTGACCCACAGAAAGACCGGTGACGTCACACACACGGCTAGCATGTCTGGTTCCGAGGTGAGTAGATTCAAGCAATGGCATTGTAAATAAGCAATCTGCAGACATATGCATATTGACAGCTATTTTTTTTCAGTTTAGGAAGCGTATGCATTGTTTATTTATTCTGCTTCCCAATGCCGTCAGCCGAGTAACGTTTAGATTAAGTAGAATTATAACGTCCGCCGACGCGGACGGCTGCAGTCGGTGTCAGCTACCGCTGGCATCCTCGCGCGCCAGGGGTCGCTGCTGCTGATTACGTCAGTCCCAGCCAGCAGTACCCCTGGCTGATCGCTTTGCGAAACTCTGAATTTCAGCTCAGCCTATGAAATCGTTCACTAGATCAGTAGATCTACTCAGGTCAGGTGGTCATAATGAAACTAATTTCAACCAACCGTGGCTCATGTTACATGCAATGTTTAGGAAGTAGAAGCAATTATTCGAATACACAATACCGCTAAGCTGCTCGTGCTAATGGGCGAACGGGTCATTGTATATTGGGATTCCCAGGAGTTGTTTATCCGTCTTCAAGTCGCGACTGGCGAAGTCAATTACTAGTTTGATTCAGCTAACTTCCGCACGTCGCGTAAGGGATCAGCAGGGCTAGTTTTGCATGGCAAACAGCCCTGGCTTGCGACGATGACTCCTGGGACTGTCACTGAGTCTGTCGAGCCTCTACTACAGTAACTAACATAGCCTTAGGCAAGGGTCTCGCCTTTCTAGTTAGTAAAACTGCATTGTCCAATATTTGACATGCAGTGAACGAAAATGCACACTAAAATATAAGTATATGCAACCATAGCAAGATGATTAACCTGGTCGTGGATGTCCTTTTTTGCCTAACTCTGGGATTTGGGTATGTGTGTCTACGAGTCTTGCCTTTCCAAATTCCAGTCAGCCGTTTCTGAAAAGTCCCCGTTTCCGCACTTAGTTGAATCGAAACATAAAAATTCGATTCGTACGTTCACAGACTGTTTTTAATGCTACAGCTACGATTGTTAGTAAACCTGGCTGGCATGTCATTATTCAATGTAAACGTTTTAGGTTTGTTAAACAGTACACAATACCATGTTGCCAGGGAATTTTGCGATGCACGAATTTTGCATACCAGCAGATCTGCACTCTGGTATACATAAGTTTTTATCCATGAATGTATATTTTTGTAATCTAATAATAGATCAGATTAAGTTGCGCTGCTTCATGTGAATAGCACATTTCATAATAATAATACTCGCTAAAACAAATTAAACATTTATTTTTGACATTAACTTTACCGCTACTGTACACTTTTCACGAGAATGGTCCATATATATAATTATATACAACATGAATTATTAGAGCAAGAATAAAGGAAAATATACAGTGCAATCTGGATAAGGTCGAATTTCCAGGGACCCATGACAATACTGATAAGTGGAATTTCTGATAACTAGAAACTTATCAGAAGTTCCCCTTATTGGGACCTTTGCCCTGGACCGAGGAAAAGATTGACTTAACTTAGCGAAAATTCACTTAGGTGAGTTCGAGTTATGTGGAGTGCACTGCATATGACCAATGCATACAGGTAATTATGTAGAAGCAAATTAAAAGTTGCGACAAATGCATAGCAGTGCTATTAATAGGACACTATGTTAACTTACACAGTAATGAAGAAGATGTCTGACTTTGTTCTGCCACATTAGTTCCGTTTGGCTTCTGCTGGGAATATGTACATCACCACGTTTCAAATGGATTTGTGCAACCGATCAATTTGTGCATCCAAATGCACATCATCCCGTCATTATGTTGCAAAGTAGGAGTACATAATAAATGTAATAAAACATAATAATTTCTTATGCTCATCATGTTTGGATTGTGTTCAACAGCATATTCTTTAAAAAAAACTGAAACAAGTTTGTGTTAAGTGAACTATACTGGGAGTAGTGTTTTAGGGATCTTCTTGAGCTAAATACACCAATGATGACTGAAAACAGTGTTTTAAAATATGCATTACATTTTACAGTTTTGTAATTGTGTAACTTTATTTCCATCATACAATGGCCATTTTATTTGTTATCGAAACAGGAGTTCGACCGAAACATGTTCAATATATTTTACTCTAAATGATGGGCAGAACAAATAATTATTGCACTCCCAGTACAAAATTAAACATGTTTTTACACTGATGCAATATATTTTAATATTTTGTCGACAATAATGTTATGCTCTTTATATATCTACATTTTTCAAACAAAGTAAACCTCATGTAGATAGCTAAGTACATAACTACCTATCCTATTTCAATACCGTAAGTTACTTTAGTGATGTATAATGTATTTATATTGCATATGGAAATAGCAGCTGGTTTTATGGTGCAAATAAAAATGGTTTAATTATTGAATGTTTCTCGGCTTCAGTAAGTTTCTGTTATTTAAACGTTTCATTAAAACTTCACTTCAAAATGTATAGCCAGATGCACCTAGTGAAAAAGGAATATGATAGTACCATAGTTTTATATTCCAACAAAAACAATGCAAATCATTCAATATGATATCGGCGTCGCCGTCGGCGGCTTCGTGCATGGAGTTTTTTCTTTTAAATCAATCCGTCTGTCATGAACTGTCCCTAAGTTCTCCGTTTATTCCATATATTTTCTTTGCTGAATCTGTGACGTAAACAGCAGCTGGTCCAGGTTTCATTTTGATAATTTTATTGGTCACGACTCATTCGCATGGCGGTGGCTAATCCATATACACACATGTTGATGACGTATTTTTTGCATGTATTAACTCTGCGTAGCTAATCGAAGTCTGACGGACAGTCCCGAATATTCATGAGCATGCCTTATACGGATCGTGAAGTTGAGCCCAAAGTAGAAACTCCGCGTACGTACAGTTATTTTTCGATATATTGTCAGGGTCATTAATGATTAATAAAACATAATTGTAATGAAATAATGGCATAGAATTACATTAAATAATCATATTAACAGGATTACCTAATAATTGCGTACATTACAAAGATATTAACATTCTCAAAGATATCCCTTTAACCAATTTTATTCCCATCATGTGATTGGTTCCAACGATTACCCTAATCACAACTGGTTCCAACCCTAAATAGTAATACTAATAACCTTAACCGTAATGAATAATGATATTTCACGTAAAATATTTATTCCTGTCGTCTGATTGGTTCCAACGATTAGTCTAACCCCCAAATATAGATAACTATGTTTGGGGGTTAGATAATATACTTTAATATAATTAATTAGGATATTTCAGATTAACTATTTATTCCTATCGTCTGACAAGCATTGTGTCCATATTGGAAAAAAGTACATCAATAAAAACATCCATATAAAATAGAATCATAAATAAATAAGGATAAAAAATAAATATGTTAAAAAAAATAGGATATTTAAAAATTATTATTTTTAAATGATACAGAGACTTGATCCACTGATGCCGCAACTGCGAAGTACTGTATATGTCGCTAATAACAATACTCTGAATAATTGTATTAACAGACCTGTTAACCCTCGTGATTACGCTAAAAATAGCTGTAGCAAACAAGTGGCTTGCGCTACATCTAATCGGCAGATTATTCAATATCGTGTGTGAATTGTTACAGGCTACAATAAATTGCTGAAAATTAACCCATAGCGCACACATATAAAAATTATTGAAATATGCAGTAAACAGCTTATTCTTGACAGCAGTAGAACAAAAATGACATTTTTGTCTTAACATGTTACTTTTGGCACAAAGAAGTATCTCTTTGGCTTGAATATCAGCTTCATCCGATAAGTTCCTAATTCCTAGTTCCTAGTTGTTTCCAGCACTTGGCAACGTTCTATTAACTGACTAGTCTGTATATATTGTGGTTACAATGTTATGGTCTTATGAGGTCTCATTCAACTAGCCAGCTTTTTTCAGAACATTATCGCCAAGCCGACCTTTCTACGCTGGCACTGAGGGTGGTCACTGCCAGGGTGCTTGTCGTCTTCAGCGGTTCTTTTACGTCCCAAATTGAGACGGGACCGACAGTAACGTGATCTCCGAGTCACAAATGACATTCCCAAGGTATTTACAAGAGGTGGCGAAGTTTAACTTCTTTCCTCCTAAAGTCATTTCCCTGAATTATTTAAAATAATTTTTTCTATATATTGTCAGGGTCATTAATGATTAATAACAGTCCACAATGACGCGATACCATATTGTTGAACTCACAGCACTGCAATGCAACAAGAGTGTGCCAATATTACAACACCGCGACCCTCTTTTCCACAAGACGCTCTGACGTCGCACAACTTACGACGCTCAAAGGCAGGATAAGAATGTGTAATACTAATTCAACTGCAGAAGATTGTTTGACACGTGATCAACTTTGTCATGCGAACCGCCATACATACTTGTCGTGTAGTCGTCGTCGTGTTTCTGAAAAACACACGAGACTGCGTGCATGCATCTTCGCGCGCCATTGGGCGCTGTTGATTACATAGGTCTCAGTACCCCCTGGTAGATCGCTTGCCGAAACTCGGATTATAAGCTCAGCCAATATAATTTGCGGGCAAATTCCAGTGGTCTTCTAGGTGGTCTCCGTGGACTGTTTGGGCAGCAGACGTATAATTATTTGGACGGACGGGTGTCTGCACTGTTCTCACGGGTGGTACGGCATAGTCAAAGGGAATTTGGTTAGCTAACTTTCATACAATGCGTAGGACATCTAGAGGTAATGTATGTAACCACACCCCTGGCTTGGGATGATGGTTACATGCAGACATACACACACATATACAAACATACACACGCACATACACACATACATTCACACATACACACACAAACATATACACAAACACATACACATACATACACGTACATACGCACATACACACACACTTACACATATACACATGCAAACATACACACAGACACACACACACACACACACACACACACACACACACACACACACACACACACACACACACACACACACACACACACACACACACACACACACACACACACACACACACACACACACACATATATATATATACACACACACATATACACACATGTACACACATACACATATATAGACACACATACATACACATATACACATCTACGCACATACACACACACACAATACACACAATACACACAATACGCACAATACACACATACACACACTTACCTACATGCATATATACATATATACAGACATAAAGACATACATAGAGATAAACTTACAGACAGACAGACAGACAGGCAGGCAGACAAACAGTCAAACAGACATGCATGCATACATACATACATACATACATACATACATACACACACACACACACACACACGCACTCATACACACATGCACACATGCAGGCATGTGTGCATGTGTGTATGTATCTATCTATGTATGCATGCATGTATGCATGTATGCATATATGCATACATGCATACATACATAGATAGATACATACATATATACATACATTCATACATACATACATGCATACATACATACATGCATACATACATACATACATACATACATACATACATACACAGACACATACATACATACATACATACATACATACATACATACATACATACATACATACATACATACATACATACATACGCACACATACGCACATGCACACGACACCGTTGGTCACTTTTATCATGTGTAACCTATTCAGTTGAGACGGGAGGACTGTGTGAGGAGGGACATGAGACGAGCGGGTGAGGTTGAATGATGGAGAGAGGGGCTGCTGACAGGAAATAATGGAGAAAAAGAACAGAGCGAGTGGTTCGACCTGACCACCACCCATATAGGCCTACTGGGAACAAGGACGAAGAACAGAATAGCTGCACCTAAGCCACACGCTATGATAACGGAGTAAGTGCCTTGTCTAGGCGGACACCAGCGCCATATAAGACCACATACTGTTGTCATTATCATCAATCATTCATTGCTTTAGGACATTCACAAGTGTAGCCTAACAGCAGTTGCTGCTGCCTTTGTGTTATTCCATGGTCGGTGTTTATTGCAACATCGATCGCGATGGGCTTGGCGCGTGACTGCGTAATAAAGAACACATACACGACATAGTAATCAACCCGATATCTTCCGCCAAATTGCTAACCTGCACTAGAATACGGATAACAATAAATTACACCAATTTACGCGCCAATCCCACGACAATAAGACACTTAATTTTAATAAGTCATTCATAGAACACCTTCAAAGTTTTGTTGTACAATCTGGGCCAAAATTCAAATTAAATAATGTTACACGATAATTCAATAAGACTGAACTTTCAAATGTAACTAAGAGATGCGGCGTTCAACCAATCAGGAATTTAGCACAGGCTACTTTTACTTCGCAAACTTAAAAAATGTTACACTTCTAAATAAATGTAGCTGCGTAAAACAGCTGTAAGTTAGGATTTGTTTAGTTCCTCTGACTTACTGTATCAATGCATGTGTGCGCAATAGTGTATATATGTGTGTGTGTGTGTGTGTGTGTGTGTGTGTGTGTGTGTGTGTGTGTGTGTGTGTGTGTGTGTGTGTGTGTGTGTGTGTGTGTGTGTGTGTGTGTGTGTCTTTTACACTAAATATTCAGTCATTGGTGACATGAAGTTTAAAGATGCATGGGCATTATATGATAGTGAAGGTTTCATTTTGAAGGATCATTAACTACAATTGCATAGGCGCCGGAATTTTACTGGGGACAGTCATATGGTTCTGCCCCCAGTAACTCCACAAATCTCGGTTTTCTGAGAGCGACAAGATGGTTTTTTGGCGAGAGGTGGGTGCATTTGATGGCTTTTGGTGAGCTTAACAAATGCTGAAGGTCGCCGCGAAAAAATATTCAACAGCAAGACATAAACGACAAAGTCAGCATCATACGTGCTGTGTCAGGAAATGGCGCAACCGAATCTTCGATTACTACAACCTCGGGAAAAAGACTAAGGTAGTGGTCTACATAGCCATTTGTGTTACCACTCTATTCTACAAGAGCGACGCTTGGGACACGTATCGTTGCCACCCGAAGACCATGGAGGAATTATATAAACGATGCCTCAGAAGATTACTTGCATTCAATGGGAAGACCGCCGCACCAACGCAATAGCCTCTTCAGCGCCGAAGACAACTAGCAATTGGGAAATTCTCGTGCAGAATCTGCTCCGTTAGACAGCCCACTGTGTCGCAATGCTAGATTCCCGCCTCCCCCGACAGGTACTGTTCTCACAACTGACGCATGGTTCGATAATGCTACATGTCAACATCAACACTTGGGAGGACATGGCTGTGGACCGTCTACATTGGCGCTTTAGCACCCACCACGTATAGGCCAAATTTCACCCGGAACCTCTTGCCCACATTGCAACAATATACCTCCCAACTTCTTGTTGAAATGTGGGATATTCAACATAGGTTAGGCACGCTTCTCGTGTCGCGCTGTCTCGGATCTTTACATCGAAACACCGGGGGGGTGATGTTGGAGATTTTCAGAGAAAATCCAGGAAATTTGTCTATATTCCGGGAGACCGGGAGATACACCCAAAATCCGGAAGACTCCCGGATTTCACTGGAGAATTGGCAGGTATACAACAAGATTTGCAAAACGAGAATCGGGCTCCTGGTGCACCTCAGGACCCACGACCAACCCCTGGCGCACGTCATCGTCGTTTCGAGGTACCGCTGATGGTGATGATGATGATTGAGCCTGAAGCAGAGCCTGGTCGATGTAATCAGCAGCGCCCCTGACGCTCGAGGATGTATCCGTGTCTGATAGTGAGCCTCTCCGCTCCCTCTCTATTTTATTATTAGGCCTAATGACATCAAACGTATAGCTAACTAAAGCACTTTGTCTTCGTCTTCCAATCCCACGGCTACGTTATGCGAGTAGTGGTTTACGTAAAACACTACAAATGCGAAACAACATTTTTAAAAGGGAAATAAAAGGCATCGTTTGGGCCTATACATCTAACAGCGTTAATAAAAACTAACCATTAACAACCATAATATACAATCAAGAATATTACGTTAGGAGTTTATTAGAATAACCTTTTGGAAACACACAATTTATATAGCACAGACAGCGCCATTGCGATAGAAAGCCGGACATCACTAATGCTTACTCTTCCCAATACTATTCGCCAAACTAAGAACATTACTCTCGTTTGCGTCGCCGAAACTGTTTTGGCGATGTAACTACTAAACGTGTTACGTCCGCTTGGTGCATTATATGGCGGCAGTACGACAGCTGGTACACGGGGTGTGACTCTGAATCGAATGGAACACGAGAAACCAACGTATGAGCTGGCATATTCATGTTATATGTCGAGGAAACAGGGACATTCGACACGTCACCGCAGCGTCACGGTCAAAGAAGCTCTAAGCGCATAATATAAGTTTTGTGTACTTATATGCTAGTGAATATCATCAAACACTGAGTGTAATTAGAGAAACATTTAATACTGGTATAACAACTGAGAAACACATTGACTTCTTACTTGATAACTCGCTTTCACAAGTAGTTATCAGCACCACAAAACCTGTCTCAAATAGCATCCTTGACCTTCTGGTCACATCAAACCCTAATCTCATAGACAACGTACAGGTGCTTCCAGGCATTTCTGACCATTGCATTGTACTGTTTGATATCAACATGAAACCTAAGTAACAAAAGAAACTACAAAGAAAGATATACATCTATGACAGAATTGACCCGCATACACTGCAATCCAAAGTGCATGATTTCGTCAACAACTTCTTAGCCTCAAACCCTAAAGAACATTCAGTTGACACAAACTGGGAAACAATTAGAAATGGACTGGACAAAATTGTGGATGACAATGTTCCATCAAAACTCACTAAAGGAAAATGAAATCTGCCTTGGATAACATCTGAAATCAAGCATAAGATGAGAAAACGTGACAAATTGTTCTCAAAAGCCCATAAAACAAACAACCCATCATATTGGAAAGCCTATCGTTAATATCGCAACTATGTTACCAAATGTATCCGCTCAGCACACCACGATTATGTTAACAACATAATAGGCAAGAATATGACAATAAAGGTCCATCTCCATATGCCTCCATTCCTCATTTACACATCACAACTGCCGGCATAGCCAAACAATTATCTCACCTAAGCCCATCAAAAGCCTGCGGTCCTGATGAAACGTCACCTCGTTTCCTTAAGATTGTTGCAAATGAGCTAGCTCCAATACTTAGATGTATATTCCAACAATCTTATAACCAAGCAATAGTCCCAAAACAGTGGCGCCAAGCACTGGTTACAGCAATTCATAAGGGCGGTCCAAAATCAGACGCTTCCATCTACCGACCCATATCCTTGACCTGATTGTGCTGTAAAATCATGGAACACATAATCCTTAGTCATGTCACCGAACATCTTAACACTCATAACATCCTTATTAATAAACAACATGGATTCAGGAAATGCCTCTTTACTGTATCACAACTCATAAACTCAACTAATGACTGGCCAGAAACACTAAATCAAAAAGGTCAGACAGATGTAATATTACTAGACTTCAGTAAAGCGTTTGATAAAGTTGCTCATCACCACCTTTCAAATAAATTAAACTACAACGGCATCCGAAACAACACTCTTGGCTGGATCAATAGCTTCTTATGCCATCGTAAACAATATATTTTAGTCAATGGCACGCATTCTTCCTGGGCTAATGTCACTTCCGGAGTCCCTCATGGATCTGTCCTGGGGCCAGTCCTATTCCTTCTATACATAAACGACATCAAGGAACAAATAAATTCAATAATTAAACTCTTTGCAGACGACAGCATCCTAGACAGAGAAATACATAACACAAAAGATCAACATGTATTACACAACGATTTAGAAACCCTCACAACATGGACTAAGAAGTGGTCAATGAATTTCAATGTTAAGAAATGTGCAGTCTTCACCATCACACGCAAACGAAACCCCAAACTATATCAATATTCATTACTGGGAAAATCACTAAACCATGTTCAAAACCACGACTACCTTGGAGTCACAATATCACGTGACCTAAGATGGAACGACCACTGCACCAAAATAACCACCAAAGCCAGCCGCACACTTGGACTCTTAAGAAGAACACTGTCACCTTGTTCACAAAATGTTAAAGAAACCCTTGTCCGACCACAAATCGAATATGCCAGTGAAGTATAGAATCCCAACACAGCAACTGAAATTAACCGCATAGAACAAATCCAAAGAAATTATGCAAGATTCATCTTCTCCGACTACCGAAAAGAAACACATACTAAACTACTCATAAACAAGCTCAACTGGGACTCGCTCCACACACGTCTCCTTATTCAACAAGCATCAATGTTTTACAAAATCCACTACCACATGGTCAACATCAGCCCTCCGCCATGTTTCCAGCACGCCACACATATCTCCAACAGACTCGACCATCCACTTAAATATACCAACACAATAATTCCAACCATCAATGCATATAAATATGCATTCTACCCCAAAACAGTAGCCATATGGAACAGACTACCACCATCTGCTGTTCTACACATCACGCCATCATTGCCAGCTTTCCTGTGTGTCGCCATGCCAGGGAAATGCAACCCAACAACTGCATCGCGTCCACATCCTCTAAAGCTACAAACTTACGTATATAGTGCACCACTTGTTTTTATCCGCGCTTTTGTTTGTTTTTCGTTGGTTTTTGTTGTTTTTATTTATTTATTTTGAACATCCTTCTACACGATTTTTTTCCTTTTTGTTCGACTGCCCTGACATTACGCACCGCACAAATCCCAGTTTAGTTGTGAACAGCTGTAAAGGGATTATTACATCAAGCATCAAGCAAGTCACTTCCACAAACAAGATGGAAGACACTGTAAAAGTAATTAGTCAGTCTGGTCAATGGCCACTAGAGGGTGGTTCAATAATAACAATGAGACATGTGCCACTGACATAAAATAGCAAGGACTGCAATGTCAGTGAATACAACATAGTTCATATATCATGGAATGAGAAACATGACAATAAGTTATATTTCTGAAGCATTGGGGGGGGGGCGTGTACGTCTCAGTGAGTCAGCCGTCGGTAACGGTCAGATTTAACTAGAATCTCCCACTTTTTAAAATAATTTCAGGGTAAACCACTGGCGTGACATTGCTGATTATAGTCGCAAATGACCAGATTATTGGTAATAATAATGATAATGATAATAATATAATAATGTTTATTTCAGAAAAATACCTTTATGTGTGTACATGAAATATAAGTAAATAAAAACATGCAATATTAATTGCCAATTGCCTTTTATTTCTCTTAATACATTCGGCCGCATTCGGCCAACCGAAGTCTTAAATCCAGCGCGTTGATTGTAGTTGTTAAAACTGGTCCTCGTCTTGGTTGAACAACATTGGCCAATCGATGCATGCGCAGTCGCGTAGAGTCACTCTGTAGAACCACGGCGGCAGTTGCACGTGTTTACGCCCGTTGCTGCGGTTGGATACGTTTGTCGCCTGAACACGCACTCGCCAGTGCTGGGTATGTACTGTTTTCGGCGAATATCACCTAAAATAAAGGATGTTGTAATTTCAACGCTGGTCAATCATGATGCTTGTTGAGACAACATCGTTCGGGTAACTCCCCCGAACAATAAAATATTGGAATTCCCTACCAGATGCAATAGTCAACATTACAGAGCCACATAGAATCAGACAAGCCTTAATGCATGAATAATAACCTATCATGCACACCCAACCCTGACCGCATGACACCTAAGCCTAAGACCAGTACTCAAGCAAAATTTAGATAAGACAAACATAGTTATTTACATTAAGTTGTAACTCACTGTAATGTCTAGCGGTGTTTGGTGGGCGTAGGCCACTATTTGCTGGACGGGTGGATGGGGAGTGGCTTTGAGTGCTTTGCAACAATCACGTACGATTTATGCTAGCATTAACATTCTTACAGTGTCAAGCCTCAAGGCACAAGCGTCAGAACGGGGGGGGGGGGCTTGGGAAGGTGAGCCACCCAATATTTAGCTTTTATTTAGAGCTGCAGATTCACAATATATTTTGGGAAAACGCGTTGCAGTTTGAGGTTTTTGGTGAATCTGAAGGGTTGATAACTAAAAATCTCCAAACTATCCCATTCCCACTCGACCATGAAAAATGCCGAAGTTTACCCTCTAGACTACGGAAAATCTCCAACACTACCTCCTCCACTACAATAATCTCCAACACTACCACCTTCACTACATTAATCTCCAACACTTCCTCCTTCACTACAATAATCTCCAACACTACCTCCTTCACTACAATGATCTCCAACACCGTCTCCTTCACTACAATAATCTCCAACACTATCGCCTTCATTACAATAATCTCCAACACTACCTCCTTCACTACAATAATCTCCAACACTACCACCTTCACTACAATAATCTCCAACACTACCACCTTCACTACATTAATCTCCAACACTTCCCCCTTCACTACAATAATCTCCAACACTACCTCTTTCACTACAATGATCTCCAACACCGTCTCCTTCACTACAATAATCTCCAACACTATCTCCTTCATTATAATAATCTCCAACACTACCTCCTTCACTACAATAATCTCCAACACTACCACCTTCACTACATTAATCTCCAACACTTCCCCCTTCACTACAATAATCTCCAACACTACCTCCTTCACTACAATGATCTCCAACACCGTCTCCTTCACTACAATAATCTCCAACACTATCTCCTTCACTACAATGATCTCCAACACTACCTCCTTCACTACAATAATCTCCACCACCACCTCCTTCACTACAATAATCTCCAACACTATCTCCTTCACTACAATGATCTCCAACACTACCTCCTTCACTACAATAATCTCTAACACTACCTCCTTCACTACAATAACATTTTCGTCCTTATGTTGATATTTTAATGGGCATTAGCCATCAAATAAATTGTGCATGATGCTACTTTAATTGCTCTGTCCCTCCTTAAAGTCTACTGCAGCAAAATGTTGATAATTGTAGCAAGTGAATGATGACTTTGCCTAAAGCTATAGGTACAGAGTCCTATGCCGGCACCCCTGTACTGTCCACCCTTATATTAATTAGTGACTTGGGCAACCAGCAGAAATGGGCAACTCTAAACTAACTAGCTAACCGTTTTTTGATTTGTTTAAAGTTTAATCTGTGAAATAATGTGTGCCTATACAAAATTCAACATAAAGCCTGTGAGAATATATAAAGAGGAGAATGTTCTCTATGTGAATACTGTATGGACATACATACATTCAAAATAATTTTTAATTAGTTATAAGGGGGCAGTCTGTTCCTAGTTTTTAATTTATTAATTAATATAATGTTCTTAGGACTATACTAACTATGTTGAAGGTGTACTGCCTGCCAAGGTGTGTTTAGTAAGCTTTTAACAACGTTCGTAATTTGGAAGGTACAACCCCAGAGCCAGTTATGGCAATAACATTGGCATTTTATGTTTAAAGCAATTTTTTGGTGGGACAAGTAAATTTCTATTGGGACAAGTAAACATGAATTAGTACTTGTCCTACCAGACAAGTGCTTTATGGGAGTTAATGTCAAGCCCTGCTATCCCCCTAGACTGCAAAAAATCTCCAACACTTCCCCATTCGACCGTGAACAATCTCCAACATTACTCCCCCTGAACGCATATAATGTCCAACAATACTACCCCTGCCCACAAAATCTCCAACATTACCCCCTCGACCATAACAAAACTCCAAATCTACCCCCTTGAATGTGAAAAATAAAAATTTGTAATAACACTAGATGAGCGTCAGACCCCTCCCCAAATGTTCACCAACTTCTGACACCTATGGAAAGTTATGTATGAATATAAGAATTAAATGTGTAAATATAACATAACAACATGTGCAGAAAATTAAAACAATTTGATTAATATAACCTAATTATGTAGTTACATACTCATGCATAATTTTGATATGCAGCCTTTTTTAATTGACAGACGTGAACGTGTAAAACATGCAGACATGCGTGTACCGTATTCGTTCTATTAAACATGCATGCCCTAATTAGTGTACAACTCCACTTTTAGCATCATCTGACACCGTGACAGTCGTCTCTAAGGCCAACCTTGACAGTCGTCTTTAAGGCCAACCTTCACTGTTGAATCCATCGTTGTAATTTAATTTCTACCAAAGTCACACTAGATTAAAAGCTCAGTGATGGACAAATATTGAAGTGTCTACCTAAATTATCAGACTTTACAGTGTTCTTCTATTTTTGTCTCACATGTGAGATGCATACACTACTTGCCAGTCATGTCTGCTGAGATACACAGGAAGCCCAGAAAATGTATGCTTATTTGGAACACAAAATTTCAAATAATTCTGAGTCTCAAACATTTGTTAAGCGTGTACTGTTGAATGAATACGTTAGACTCATTCACTGTGCTGGAATCACTACTCAATTTTAGATTCTGTGTAATTTCAGGTGAGGTGGAAGCGTTTAACAGCATGGGATGCTCGTCCTCACAACAACAGCAATACGCCGCCTTCAAGCACTGTCCGCCTTTAACGAAGGAACAGTTTGAACAACAGGTGGCAGCAGCAGTAGCAGAGAAAGAAGCAAGAGTCGAGACTCTCAATGCTCGCAAAGTGGAGGCAGCTAATAAATCAGAACAAGTAACCAATGAAGTTGCAAAGGTTAAATCGCACAGAGAGGTAATTGCATAAGTTGTTGTAAAAATATGATTTTCCAAATGAAATCTGTTGGACAGCCAACAGATTTGTTTGATGTTGGACTGTTAGCTGTGAGATGTTATTGGGAGGCTAACTTGGGGCATTTGGTTTTGCATTAATTAATATTTTGATGCATGCAGTTCCTATAGCTAATAACACATGTAAAAGGCACATGGATGTGTAGCTAATCCTATTGTTTATGCCCACAATCTAGTTAAGTTTTTAGAGAAGCATTCAGTCATATTATATTTACTGCACAAAAGTTTGGATACTTCATACCTGGCTAATCAGTACAACTACAGACTAATCTTTGGTAATATAAAGTGAACAAAAAGGCCCAGGTTTTGAAACAGTAGCAAGCATATTAGAATCTGTATTCTTTTGATGTCAATCAGTTGTAATTTTTTTAATGTTCAGATTTGATTTTTAACACCACAGCTGTTCCAGTTAATAAATTGTAAGTTATTTGCTGCATTAAAATGTAAGTTTTCTGCTGTAGGCTAAATCCACATTGGTTCGTGAAGAGCATTCTGCAGACATGGAGACAGAAAAATATAGCACCCATAACAATTTGAAGACGTCTTCAGTTGTGGAGGATGAAAACAGTGGTGCTATCATAGCTGATGTCAAGGTCACGACAAACACATTCACAGCGGACCAGTCACTGCCTGAGTTGACTAGACCTATTGGACCAGGTTGGTAGTTATTTTTGGTTGTTTTGTTATTGGTCTCATGATTGTGTTTTGTTGTCGTTGGTTTTGTTATTGTTGGGGCTTTCTTATTTGCATATTCTTTGTGCGGTTTTTGTTGTTGTTGTTGTGTTGTGGTTTTCATGTTGGTGTTCTCTTGTGTGGTTCTGTTTGTATATTGGTTGTCTGGAATCCAGCAATTTCATGTGAGACTGATATTTTCAGTTATTTGGCGAAATGGCTGAGTGAAACAGTCATTTCGTGTAATGCCTAGAAAAGTCAGACATTACACGAAATAACTTATTATGCAGTTTGGCAATAACATACAATTGCAGTGTATATACGCATCAACTGACTAGGTGTGTGTGACATGTCCACATTTGTTATTCATGCGTGTATTTATAAACTTTGCACCACCCAGGACAACGAATCTACTTCTCCTACAATGCACGAATTTGTATTTTTTTTTTCAGTTGATTTTCCATACACCAGTGGTACTAATAATTCCAAGTGGCCAATCAGGTGTTACGTACGCCTTCAGCCGAGTCTGCTCAACGTGAATGCAGGACATGGTGGGGCTGCTTCATTGGTTCAGATTTCAAATAGCTACGGCAGTGACGGCGGTGACACAACTTCAGAAGTTTTCCTTCTTAGGTTAGTAATGTAATTTGTTGTGTGTGTATAAGAAGATGATTAATGGTATTACACAGAGAATTTCAAAATATATTAATAATTTTTACAGAATTATTACACATAAGTTTTACAGTGTTAATCAAAAATTGTTGTTAAACATAACATATAAATGTGAAATATTATAATTCATTGTTGTAATACATAACATGTTAATTGTTTGTAACTTGCAGGATAATACGCCAAGAACTCTCTTTAAAATAAAGAAAAGGAATATAAACATGTTTTGTACCAGTCTAACTGAAATGTTGTTATATTGTATTATTTGGCGGTGATATATTACTAGACCATGAATGATGTCTTAGTTTTGTTTTAGTTATTAGTCTGTCATGTATTACTTGGCCGTGATGCATTAATTATTAGTGTGTGATTACATTAGACAGATTATTCTCTTCTAAGCCTAAAACAAACCTTCTAATATACAAAAAAACGTGTGTGAAAGCTACGTTCAGGCATCCTCGTGCGCCAGGCGTCGCTGCTGCAGTACCCCCTGGCTGATGTCGGCAGGTCAGGTGGTCAATAATAAAACTAATTTCAACCAACCGTGGTTCGTGTTACACGCAATGTTTAGGAAGTAGAAGCAAGTATTCGAATACACAATACCGTTCAGCAGCTCGTGCCAACGGGCGAACAGATCATTATATGGTCGATTCCCACGAAACGTTGACAAACAGGTTCCAGGTCTATAAGACATTTAATATAGTAGTTGGAAGGCTGGAATGATGTTGTGCGCATGCATCTTCGCTAGGGCTTTCTGGGGAACCCTACTTTTGTATATGTACCATGGAATCACTGAGTACTGTCCCCAATAAATAAGTAATTTTTGCTCTATTTTTGTTAAATATATGTCATCAGTACTTTAACACGCATTGTTTTATTCGAACAACATATGCAAGGTATACAGTTAATGTTTGGCTATGAAGGTCGATGTCGCAGGCATTATTGGTCAAAAAATTAAAACTTCAGGTCAAAACCCTGATTTTTCCTGATTATTTTTATGTTGGGGAAATTTTCTGAAACCGTCCGTCTGCAGTCATTCATATAGAACAATGCAGTACAACAGTTTATTAAATAGCACATATTTCACACTCAACTTGATGCCACAGCTGGATACATAGGTCCTGTGCTGTTTTAAACCAAAAGTGTTGGCTAATAAATTGTGTTGAGCGACGAAACCGATTTGGGGAAGTGTTTGATGAAACCGTACATAGCAAGTTTGAATACGCATTGTAAGCAGAGATTTGTAGATTAGTAAGAAACATTAATTGGTCATAAATAACATATAACAAGGTAACTATATGACAAAATTATAATTTGTAGATACATTTCCCTTCAATTAATTTTGCTTTTATGGATCTTTGCAACCGTACGTCTCCCTAAACCGTACGTCGGCTCTAACTGCCAGTTGGTTCATCGGCCCAGTCACCTCATCTCGCTATTTTCGGGAACCAGATGACGCCAAGCGAAAACAGGAAACAGCGGTACCTCACAATGTTCCTGATTCTGCTATAAAGTAAGTATTTTTATGATACTACATATTTTGTAATATTCACTGAAGTCACGGGCTACTATAGTACAGATGGAACCATGCACGAAGATTATTTATGTCCGTTAGTGGGTCATTTGGTAATGGTTCTCAATATATAGTGTGCCTGCATCGTCGCGCGGGGTGATTGATTTACAGTGTTTGCGCGGGAACAGAAAAGTGTAAAGAAATGCGACGTACGGTTTCGGGAGACGTACGGTTTCACCATTTTAGAAGTGTAAGGACTATATCCTTATTGCATAATTCTAATAATGCTTTTTATTGGCATATTGGGTAAACTAAGCACATATATTGTTGACAGAATAAAATTACAACCGTATTCACTTATTCAGACTGGAAAGTGATGCACAAAAACGGACGACATTTATTTTGATGATAAGCATTCACATTACAATGTGTAATGCACTTGTATTCGTCTAAGTATAGTATTTTTGTGGCAAAAGCCAATCTTTTTACGTCATAGGTGCTGACAAACTTCATTTCAACTGTATATATGCAATATAAAGTGTTTTAAACACATGTTCGACGTACTGTTTCGGGAGACGTACGGTTTCACCAGTTTAGGTATGTACGGAATACACATGTTAAAACTTATTTTTCAGACCTGGGGATGGGCAAGCGGGTCAAGACAGTAGCCCAGAAGGAGGCTGATAAGCTGCGGTCCCTGAATTATCGGCATATGAAGAGAAACGACCCCACGTGGCGGGCCTCGGAGGCTGAGAGAGCACGTGTAAGTGATTGCTTCAGTCATTCAGTTGTTTATTATTATTATCAGTTCTGGCCTATCTATCAGAAATTATTAATCATAACATTCAGAACTCGTGGTATTTCTTGGTTTTAGCCTAATATGTCTAACTATAGAAATGTTTTTTTTCTTTCTTACAATACCGTTTTACTTTACTCAAGGAGAACCGGAAGCATGCTGCCCTGATGCTCCCCGAGAAGCTGGCTGCTTATAGAGCACGGAAGAACCGGAACTTGCAGGCCTTCCGGGCGAGAGAGCATCGTGATATATTTTTTATTATGTTTACAGATATAATAAAATGTTTACTTTGAAAAAGTAATTTGTAAAAATATAAATATTGATTCATATCACAATCCAAACAAATATCAACCGTCTGTAAACATGTAAACGTTTCATGTAGATTCATAGGTATACAAATATATTATAAATATACCCGCGGCAACGTCACAGAAGTACTGTTACACATGTTTTGTCTTACAGTGAAAGCTGCTGCCAACGCAGCTGCCGGACGGCAGTCGGCCAGACTAGCTGGCCAAGAGCCCGAGGTTATCGAGATCCCCTTGAGAAGGAGACGCCCAAATGGCACGGATAGGAAGTATGTTTCCTTTCACATGATACTACCCGCCAGTTAATTAATTAAATTTCATGTCATTCTTATACATGTACATGTATATCTAATAAATTATTGTGAGCCGTATTTCTTTTTTCAGCTTGGTGGTAAAGATGCCTTTCAGCAAACACCCGAAGACCAGGCAGCTGAAGAGGGCATTAGAAGAAAAGGACAAGGAGGTCAAAAGACTTTGTGCTACACTGACAAAGTCAGACTCTCTGGACTTGAAGGCAGCAGCACTAACGTCACCACTATTATCATCACCTGAACATGCAGCAATAGAGCTCCTCAAAGCTGTCGACGTCACACCAAGGATGGAGCGCAAAAACACGTTGCTCCCCTTGACAGAAACAGTGTCCCGTGTTAAGAAAGCACCAATGAAAGTCAAGAGGGCTTTATTTGCTGACAGAAGATCAATTCGCCGCATGGCCAAAGTCCTCAGCAAGACAATTGCACTCTCTCGAGTCTACATCTTCAACAAGAGGAAGGGGAAGAACAGGAGGTCATCAATCGCATGATCCCATAGGACGGTGGCTGCAGAGTTTCTGAAAAAGCCAGAAAACAGCTACAAGTTGCCGTCAAAAAAAGACCATGTTCGAGGAACAGGTACCTTTGGCTTGACGAACACACTTGCAAACCTGCACCGGAAATTCCTCAGCCAGTTTCCTGAACTGAAGATGCCCCGACTGTCTTCTGTCTGGCAAGGCCAAAGAACATCCACCTCATCAAATACACACAGAGACGCCAATGTCTCTGCCAACGCCATGCCAATGTGGCATTGATGGTCGAAGCCGTACATGTGCTGCCTCGATCTCCCGCGCTGCTGGTCGAGATGACCGACCTGGAAATCCGGGGAAAACTTGAAGGCCTCTCAATGACAGGAGTTCAGTACCGAACATGGCAAGTCCAAGGTGTTGAACACAAGGGCAGAGTCTTCAAGAAGGTGAAACTGACCCAAGTTGTACAAACTACGAGAGACTTCACTGACCGATTCATATCCGGCATGGCTGAGTTCCGTGAGCACTGTCACCGGGTGACCTCCCAATATCACCAGATGAGCATCTTGAAGCAGTCCATGGCGGAAAAGACGGAGGCAACGGTCCAGATGGACTATGCTGAAAACTGGGTGTGCAGATACCAGGACGAAATAACGGCAGTATACTATGGAAAGTCCCAGGTGACCATATACCCAATGGTGGTACACTTCAAGCAGGACGGCAAGCTTTGTGCCAAGATCTATGTGGGAATTACAAGTGTCACTGCTCACATTGTGTCGACAACTTTTGTTTTCATCAAAGCGCTGATGAAGGAAGTCAAGGACATCCTTCCGGAACTGTCGACTCTGCACTTCATCACAGACTCACCAACTTCGCAGTACCGGAACCGCACAATATGTGCCCTAGTTGCAAAATTTCCATCACTGTTCAGTCTTAGAGCTTCGTGGACTTGGTTGGAGGCTGGCCACGAGAAAGGCCCCTGTGACGAGCCAAGAGTTCTGTCACGCAATTCGTGCTCGTAACATGACCATGTACCTTCTGGAGATAACCCTCGAAGTCATCCAGGACTGCAAGGATAAGATCGAAACATGGAATGTTCCAGAAGTCCGTGGCATAATGTCTAACCGTGCTGTTGTGGTTCCGGGCCCAGTCGTGAAAATCTGCAGTACTTCGTGCTTCAAGGATTCTGCTACACGAAGGGCGGAGTGTTCCATCCAACATGTTTTGGTTGGGAGAGCACACAACTGGCGCTGGAGAAGGGGAAGAGGAGATGAATGACATATAGGTGGTAGTGGAAAGGGTAGAGACGCCGGTGGTGGAGGCGAGGGGTGCAGACATGTGGTGGTGGAAAGGGTCGAGAGACAGATGGTGGAGGAGAGGGGAGACACAAATGGTGGTGGAAAGGGTCGAGAGACAGGTGGTGGGGAGAGCGGAGACACAAGTGGTGGTGGAAAGGGTCGAGAGGCAGGTGGTGGAGGAGAGGGGAGACACAAGTGGTGGTGGAAAGGGTCGAGAGACAGGTGGTGAGGGAGAGGGGTGATACAAGTGGTGGTGGAAAGGATAGAGAGACAGGTGGTGGAGGAGAGGGACGACAGAGAGGTGGTTCAAGAGAAGGATGAGTGAGCGGTGGTGCTTTTGGAACATTAAGTTCAAGTTTCATTAATTGTTCTTAAAATTACCTTTCGACAAATTACAAAAGTGGTGTGTTAAACTTTAAATAAATAACGTTATGAAAACATTGTATTCATGTTCTATTGTTCAGTATATTAATAAAATAATAAGAATGATTGATAAACACATAAATGGAGCACTCACAGAAATGGCTTTTCACTCGGGTATGTATTCAGACAAAGTTTAATTAAAAAGTGGTCAAATAAGAAAAAATACTCTATTCTACTGAAACCGTACATAAGCAAGAAACCGTACGTCCCCGCCAGTTTCTTAGCCCACACCTCAATATTTTTGCAAAATATATGAAGTAACATCAGCGCATGGTATCTGTAGCCAATTTAAATACTTACATCACGACCTTTTGACAGTTAATACACAATATACATTATAAGAGGAGATACACGAAACCGTTTTCTTAATTATAATAATGAGAATAGGACAGAATCACCTACATATCACTAACATAATCAATTTAGACTGTCGGATATATACCAAAACGTTCTTAAAACAAGTCAGAGTTGTCCAATGGTCTCACCAGTAACTTACTCCATTATACTGAAAAGTATATTATATGAAACCGTACACCTGCAAATTCTAAACTGTCTACAAATTGATAGTTATAAATCAGTGTCAATAAGGTATACCCTGTTGAAAAAGCTCAATGTGTATACCTTGCCATGAATGTATTTTAAAGATAAAACATGCATTCCCCTTGTATTGATAATATGTAACAGAAAATCACCTTTATAAAACATCAAGTCTGAGAGAGCGCAAAATACTTCAAAACTCCCCCTTAAAATGAAAAAAGAAGTCCGAAACATATTTCTTACTGAATTTAAAACACAAATGTGTTATACATACATTGAAAATGAAATTTCACAGGTAAATGTGAGATGAAATAGTTGTAGCAGTTTCCAAGTAGAAGGACTTGTGTGCAGACGTATGGTTTCAGAAATTAAACACTTGCTATTTCTATTAGCTGTCAAATGCTCAATTTCAGGATGTAACTTGCCCAATCTTATTCTCCGATTACCTCAGTATGTTCTTTTCGTACTACAGAAAACACAACTTTATACGCTTATGTTTATTTTTGCCCCCATAGGAACACCATTTGTCAACGTTTCGTGGGAATCGACCATATATTGGGATTCCCAGAAGTCGTTTATCTGTATTCAAATTGGGGCGGGTATTTGCGCTGTTCTCTCGGGTGATGCAGTCGCGACTGGCGAAGTCAATTACTAGTTTGACTCAGCTAACTTCCGCACTTTGAGTAGGGGATTAGCCATGGTTAGTTTTGCATGGCAAACAGCCCTGGCTTGCGAGGATGAGCTACACACAAATCTATATTCTTTCAAAACCAGTTATATGCAGATATGTGTATCAATGAGCAATGTTAACAACTGTGGTTATGTTTATTTAGGGATGTGGTTATGTTTATTTACAACTGTGGTTATGTTTATTTACAGATGTGGTTATGTTTATTTACAATTGTGGTTATGTTTATTTGCAGATGTGGTTATGACGGAAAACACATGTCCCAGGTGAGCTTGAGACGCAGTCACGCGGGACATTTCGGACCAGCAAACTCTTTTGTCACCGACGAAGGATCGAAAGAAAATAACCTGCACAATTTGCTGATGAAAGGAGACGATAAGTGGACGTTTGCTGCAGGGGATGATGGGATACTTGTGGGGTCGGACGCAGTCGATACGCCGTGTGTCACAACCGTGATAATTTGGTCGAGAATCCGGGAATTAGGTGATGGTCGTTGAGCACACAGATGCTGACAGGAACGGAGGGAAAAGAATTGGTTGAGATGTCTGCGGATGAGCATTTTGTGATGATTGTGTTGTGTTCACATAGTTCTGGCATAGAGGACGCCACTGTAGCTTCGTTATATCTCATCAGTTGTAACAATGGAAACGTCGAGTCCGACTTCATAAATGGCATCAAAGGCTCCGATTACAAATCCGACGTGACGGAACTGTGGTCCTTTGAAGTGAACAATCAAATACTCAGGATTTGTGGACCAGACGGACCATGTCGTGTAGCTTTTTTGTCAAATCTCCATGGCAATGACCTTGAGCATTTCGATCAACACGGCTGCTTAGCAACAGGAGAAGATGACCCAATCAGAGGGGCTGTTACAATCAACAACGATGAAGCAAGGGGGTGGGTGTCACGCCCCAGTGCGATGTTAGTTACTGTCAATGAGCACAGCAAATTCTGGTTCCGGGGATCTGAATTAAAGCCTGTGGGAAATAAATGGGCTTTCCAACACAAGTGGGGGAAGGCAGACACAAAACCGGGGATTTCACTTGTGAGAATCTTCGCAGTCAGGAAGAATGTGTCAGGTACGTATTTTTTTATTTGTTCCACTTCAGGAATAGGCAACCACAAAACATAGTTCCGTCAAATCACAGCAGGATAACCAGTTAAATGTCAAGTCAGATTATATTCCAAGGTTATTTATAGTGTTCGTACATCTACGTAATTAGATTGAGTAATTCACAGTTTGTTTTGATATATCTATCGTAGGTCTGTCTGGAAAGTATTGTAGGATCCTAGGCTTTCTTGCAACCGTCAATAGCTAATATTTGTATAGACTTTTAGGAAAGAAACTGCCATTTTACTTATGTTTTTTAATCAGTTGTGAGTATGTGTGTGTGTGTGTGTGTGTGTGTGTGTGTGTGTGTGTGTGTGTGTGTGTGTGTGTGTGTGTGTGTGTGTGTGTGTGTGTGTGCGTGTGTATATGTGTGTGTGTCTGTGTGTGTGTTTATGTGTGATTGTGTGTGTGTGTGTGTTTGTGTGTGTGTGTGTGTGTGTGTGTGTGTGTGTGTGTGTGTGTGTGTGTGTGTGTGTGTGTGTGTGTGTGTGTGTGTGTGTGTGAGTGTGTGTGTGCATGTATGCATGCATGTGGGAGGTCAGTCACATTTGATTTCAGGTGACCTAGTGACCCCCACCTGTACGATGTGTATTGTAAATACTAGCCAGTAGGGATATAGTTAGTAGTTGTAGCAGGTAGCTGCCAGAGACAATTAAAGAATACTGTTATAACTATTAGTGAGACTACTAACTAAGTCGGTGAATTGTATATATTATGTAGCAATACAAATGGGGCCGGCATGCTTACTGTGAATATGTGATTCGTTTATTGTATTGATGGATACATAATCTTTGTTACTTAATAAAAGTAAATGTCATTAAGTTGGCCTATTTCAATCTACACTGGACTTGCGTTGTTGCTCTGCATAAATGTATTTGGTGTCTTGCACACATGAATGTTTAAAGTGTTTTTTTACTTAATATGTATGTATTGGTTTCGCAGGGTCTAATGCGTATGTGGAGGTGGATGGTTCGCCCCATCAATTCATCTTCCAGCCAGAGGGCGTGTTGTATGCCCTGAACTCTGGGGGTCCTGCCTACATGGCCCTTAATGATGTCGTGTACACGAGAGAATTCTCCCAGTATGCCAGCTACACATACGACCATGTCTTTGGTGAGGACAGCATCATTGTGTTCGCAGGATCTTTTTGCAGTTTCAGTTATCGTGAAATACAATTATCACTTGTTATAAAAAAAACTTGTCGTTAAATAAAGTTATCATAAAATATTTCATAAAATTAAATATATATATTATTATCATAAAATAAACTTGTAATAAAATAAACATGTCATAAGATAGGTCAAAGAATAAACATGTCATAAAACTGTAAATTGTAAATTGCTGTCATCAGCGTGGAAGAGTCATCTGCGTCATGGCAACGATTTTGCATTATATATCAAAACTTAAAGAAGTGGTCTTGTGAAAAGATACTAGTGAATATTGGAAATCTTAAGACCTAACTCCACGAAAGCGCCAGTGGTAATGCAATGTATTTGTATAACTTTATTTGGTGATTGACTCCTAGTACTCTAAATGTAAGCTTGTTCCGTATATATGACACCGTTAGCACATCAATGCCTTGTGTCGTATTCATATACGCCTAAAAGATTAAACAAATCGAACAACCCTTTCGCAAAAGAAGATAAATAGATCGGGCCACACATTGTATGAAAATACTTTTAGAGAAAAATAAATAAATGGAAACCAATGTGGGGTACGTGTCGTGACGAAGATGACATTCACATAATTTATGTGACGTCGTGATATTTAAATAAAGAATAAAATACAAATCGGTCAAATAGAGGGTATGCACTGACGTCACGATATCCGCTAGTCCCCGGATGTGTGGCCATGTTGGCGATAACTACCGCAACAACAAACCGCGTGTTACGACTTGTGCGTGTCATCCCTTTATTTATTATACATAGCAATTAACTTATATCATTTCCATGACATGGCAGCTAGCAAGCAGAGTGTCATAGTTTCAAGTTATCGTGATACTTTGGATGGTGCCGAGAGAGTGCGATACGATGACAAATTAAGGCTTATAAGAAACGAAGATCCGTACACATTCGACCGGTCAGATTGGACCGACGATGTGATGCTTCTGCCGTCGACCACATATTTCGACATCGTGAACTACCTCGTCTTTTCACCGAGTCCATATACAATGGAGGATTTGCGGGCGTACAAAGGATTGGATGCAAACAATCAGTTTGTGTGCGGATGGGTCCGGGAGAAACAGGTTTGCGTGAAAGAAGACTTCTGTGTCGTGACAGCCAAAGTGAGTGTTCACTTGTTTGAACCTTAACGGTTAACCGTGTATAATTAATAATAACATAATATTTTTATTTGAATGTAAGTTTGAATCATTTAAATGGACTGCCTGTCATTCATGGTTGGTCAAAAGCCGGGTTGGTATGTCTTGGAAAAACATCTTTGTCTTAGACTTAGGGAAGTTAGGGTGTACGAAGGCCATACATGTATGCATATATATTAAATGTTAGTGACAGTGTGTACACTTTGACAATCTTTGTTTAACTAAAAAAACAATAAATCATAATACTTCAGTTAACAAATATCAGTTACTTGTTTATTTTCTACCTCAAACGTTTTGCTGCACTGCATGGATGATAAAATCAGTCTCAGTCCTCTTACATAATACACTTGTACCTCACTACTCAATCTGACAGTTTTGTATATTCACTGACTGGAGACATCTGGACTGTTCAAACAATCACCCAGACCTGACTGGAAGTGTCCTCTGATAGCACTTGGCTGGTTGTGTATTGAAGAATAGTTGTACCCCCTGCAGGTTCCACTCACAGCTGCAGGCTTCCATGTTACTAGAGCAGTTTAAACAATTGTTCATACTCACACCCTGTCTTGTACAAACATCACAATCAATTACACTGACTTCATTCAGTTTTTTCAGTAAGATTAAGTATACACACATAATGTTAAAAAAATTAGATATAATCAAATATGCAAAGTCAGATTGTTAATTACTTTACTATGTTATATATTATCATTGATTGATTTAAGTACCACTATTCCATTGTTTTAAACTGTATACTATTGCTACTTTTGTCCTGGATGATAATTTATGTTGTAAAGACTAATGTATCTTATTTTTTTACCTAAAGGTTATGCATTCTCAAAGACTCCGAGCCAAACCACTCAGTCCTTGGATCATTTCTGAGAAAGAAGGACGCATCTTGGTTGCACACTGCGACTGTATGGCAGGTCTGGGTGAAGCCTGTACACACTTGGCTGCGCTGTTGTTTGCTGTCGAAGCAACAGTGAAGATCCGAGATGCCAAAACAGTGACCGAGGAAAAGGCCTACTGGTTGTTGCCAGGTGGAATCAAGGGGGTTACTTACAGTGAAGTTAGTGACATTGACTTTACGTCTGCAAAGACAAAGAAGAAGCTGTTGGACGCATCCCTTTCTTCCCCCCAGACACCAACAGTCAGGCCACAGAGTGTGAAGGCAGTCAATGTTCCTGTGGCATTGCCGCAGGACATGCTTGCTTTTTGTGAAAATTTGCATGGTACTGGTAAGAGGGCAGGAATATTGACTTGTTTGTCTCCTTTTTCAGACGACTATGTACCAGCATCTCTCAGTGATAACTTCCCTTCCCTGTTAACATAACTAGTTGATGAGAACTGTTTTGAGATGAATTATGCAGAGCTACTAAATCACTGTCAGGGCCTGATCATCTCGGTAAGTCAGGAGCAGGCCGAAGCAGTGGAAACTGCCACCAGGGATCAGGCCAACTCAAAGTTGTGGCATAGCTTTAGGGCTGGCAGGATAACAGAATCAAACATTAAATATGTTTGCCACACTGATCCTGCACAACCAGCCCTTGGTCTAATTAGACGAATCTGTAATCCGGAGGGTGTGCAGTTTACCACAGTGGCTACCCAGTGGGGCTGTGAGCACGAGAAAGTGGCCCGAGAGAAATTTGTAACAGAAATGACAAAGCTTCATGAAAATGTTGAGGTGTATGACAGTGGTTTCCACATAAACCCAGATATACCTCATTTAGGGGCTTCCCCCGATGGTTTGGTGAGTTGTGATTGTTGTGGAGAAGGTTGTCTGGAAATTAAGTGCCCTTTGTGCAAAAAGGACCAGGCTTTATCAGACTGCACTGACACAAAGTTCTATTTGCAAAAGATGATGACAAGTTAGCACTAAGCCATAAGCATGCGTATTACTACCAAGTGCAGACCCAACTTGGTGTTTGCAGAAAGGAATTATGTTATTTTGTAGTATGGACAAAATGTGACATCCACATTGAAATCATCACTCTGGACAATGACTTTTGGGAAGAGATTTGTACAAAATCATCACACATTTTTCAAACAGCCATCCCATCCGAGCTGGTTGCCAGATTGTTTTCTAAACTGCCAAACAACGACTTGTCATCATTTCTCTGCAGCACTTTGAAACCTGCCAAAACTACCACCAAGAATGATGTGTTTGCTTCTGGTGACAACAATGCACTCTTCTGTTATTGTGAACAGGTTGAATCAGGTGACATGGTGGGGTGTGACAATGACAGTTGAATCAGGTGACATGGTGGGGTGTGACAATGACAGTTGAATCAGGTGACATGGTGGGGTGTGACAATGACAGTTGAATCAGGTGACATGGTGGGGTGTGACAATGACAGTTGAATCAGGTGACATGGTGGGGTGTGACAATGACAGTTGAATCAGGTGACATGGTGGGGTGTGACAATGACAGTTGAATCAGGTGACATGGTGGGGTGTGACAATGACAGTTGAATCAGGTGACATGGTGGGGTGTGACAATGACAGTTGAATCAGGTGACATGGTGGGGTGTGACAATGACAGTTGAATCAGGTGACATGGTGGGGTGTGACAATGACAGTTGAATCAGGTGACATGGTGGGGTGTGACAATGACAGTTGAATCAGGTGACATGGTGGGGTGTGACAATGACAGTTGAATCAGGTGACATGGTGGGGTGTGACAATGACAGTTGTGATATCAAGTGGTTTCACTTTGAGTGTGTCAAGATAAGCAGAGCCCCCAAGAGCAAAAAGTGGTATTGTCCAGATTGTAGGAGGCTTCCACAGTTCAAGCGTGGAAAGAAAACAACTGCAAAGTGATCAATCATGCAGCTGTAGACAACATTGCAAGCATTTATTTACATGACAGTAAAATTAACAATGGATGTATTGATGTAATGTAATACAGGTTAAAATGTCATGTTTTACAACTTCACAAACAATTGACTGTTTATTTGTAAACATGAAACATTGAAGTTATCATGAAGTTCATGATATTTATAGTCATGAACATTTATCTAGTAACTACAGACGTATAATAGCCGGCCTCTCCACTCAAAACAATACTAACAGTTTTAATGTGTGATAACTGTACAAAATATCAGTGCAAGGGTGCCCTTTTCATTAGAAAAAACATGTGTGCACTCAGGTGATTCTCAGTCAAATGAGACTATTGGTTCACAGCAGTTTGTAAGAGAACAGCAAACATGGCACATTTTATCTACCATTGTCATGTCAGTTTCATCTTTTGTGATAAAGTAGTCAATTGGTAAGGTGCTACCCAGTATGGTGTATTTCTGTCGAACACATCCTATAACTCGCTCAACATGGATGCGGCAGTTTGCAATTTTGCGTGTTATTTCTATTTCAAGAGGGGATAATTGATCTTTCCCCCTAGTGAATGCTGGAATTTTTACTTCTGCACATTGGCTACCGACAATATCTTGAATATCAAATCCTCTGTCTGCCAAAATGACATCACCTGGAAGAACATGATTTAAGAAACCACAGTGCTCTGTGATGTGTTTATCTGTCACTCGACCACCCCAACCCTTTGAAATAAATGAAATTGTACCCTGTGGTGTTATGCCCATCAAAAACTTCACTGTGTTGTGATGCTTGTAAGAAGACCATGTTTGTGCTCTGGCCATGAGGTTTGAGGGTCGTTCAATAAAAATTTCGAAGCAGTCTATAATTACAGCAACTTTTTTCCCAAAATATCTCTGAAATTGCATTGGCATAGTTTTGTGTAGTTCCTCTCTCTCAGGCCAGAACACAAATGGTTTTGTTCTCAGATAGAGAACATCAATGACATTACTAAAAATTCTACTGATTGTGGTCTGTGAGACACAAAATTCATAAGCTAAAAACTGTTCTGCCATATTGAGTCGGAGTCGCATGAGAGTCATGAGAAGCATCTGAAATGATGTCATAGATTTTTTCTTTGGTAAGAAAGGCAGAATATATGTAAACAGTGTAGAAAGGACAATAAAGGATGACAGACCTGTCAAATATTTGACTTTATCATATTTCCCTTCCAAATTTTCTAGGGTCAGTTTTGACACAGCAGCTTGCTGTTTAAAGGCAACATTTTCTAATCTTAGCTCTTGCAGTTCACTGGTAATTCTCTCCATCAACACGCTGTCCATTTCGGTCTGGGTTCCCGCAGACACATCTTCCTCCTCTGGGATGGCTGATGAGGCAACGTCATCTACATGTTGCAGTGGTAACAATGACTGAGCAGCAGCTCTTGCTTCTTTCTTTGCTTCCCGTTGTTCCAATCTATGATGCCGCTTCTGCTGCATTTCGGGTGATTTCAACTTCTCATGACCCAACCGAAGAGTGGGTGCCCAGTCTGGGTTGGTTTCGTCATACAGAGAAGCTGGTTTCCCTGTAAAAATATGATTAAGATGTCTTATTTAATAATGCAAATTGTGTGCTGTAGTTGCCATTAAAATAAATAATATTGGTAGTACTGCTGTAGATCTACTAGGCTTGTACAACACTTAAGTATTATCATTAGTTTTTATTTATTCATGCCTATCTGAAAATTCTCCATGTTTTGCTTGGTAAATTCAAACAACTCATAATATAAATTCAAATATGTAAAATGTGACAGATTACTTCTTAAGTATACAGTATCTACTGCCATGGCGTTAAGTGATTAGCATAAGCCACAGCATCAATGCCATTATGACATAAGCGTAAGCCTGGTCCGGGGCTCTTCCCAGCCCAGGCCCATGCTTGCCTGCTGGCTACAGCCCGAGGCCAGCCGGGGGAGTCGTGGTAGGACGTTTCACCGTTCAAACTTGACAGAGAGATGAAACACCACACGTAGCCTATTCTGGCGTAGAGAAAAGAAAGTTACTGCTTCACGTACCTGATAAGAAATGATCAGAACACACTCTGACATTGCCGAGGTTTTTGCCAGTGAAATCCTGATTTAGGTTGGACAACCACTGTCGACTCGACAATGCCTCGCAAACTTCTCCTTGGTTCCGAATTACCGCAGGTATCCTAAAGAACGAACGATCGACTTCTCTATTCCCTATGTTGCTACAACCGTAGACGTGACAGTAATTCACCATCGCGTTCAAAAGCTCTTTTTTGGTTCAGTAAGCACGGACAATAGGCACTGCCGGCGGCGTGTTAGTGTGGTTGATATCGCCACAATGGCGGCACATCCGGTTGGTGACGTCACGTGAATACGCTCTATAGGTCACTGCTGCCAATTACAGTAAACTAGTCTGAAACAATATTAATCACTACTTTTGCAGTTTAGGCCTGCACCTCGAAAAAAACATGATAACGGTCACCTACAGTCACCAAACTTCACATCATATATCTACAACACCTATTCTACACATATACACTTGTCATGTGATCAAACAACTACATTTACTGTCTTTTATCGATGTACAAAATATTCATTCGTTGTTGGGTGTATTCATTAGTTCCACCGTAAACCCCGGTAGGTGACGCCACTTTATGGTTAACTTCAAACGTGGGGATAGACCACAATTCATATTTCAATAATATTGTAAAAAGTCAATAAAATATGCTATATTTAATTAAATAAGATTACCTTAAATTCAGTGTTGGCAGGAAGTGAGGGTTTTATTACGACTATTGGTTTGTGTAAATACTGGTGCATTTTAATATTGTTTATCAGAGGCGATTCATCATAGCTATGATACAATACATGTAATAATATGTTTTGTGTTTTACAAACATTTTATTTTGCAAAACAAAATATTGTTTTATTTCCTGAAAATAATAAGTGAACTTTATTATAAACAGTGACAGGTGAATTAAAAATGTAGTTGACATGTGTGCTTCCCATGCAATTACTGAATGCTTCAACAGTTTTAACAGTTTTTAACATCAATAATGTTAGCAGTATGAAAGACTGTATAAAGGTCTTGATAATTATTTTATGGGATTTAATTCTGATCCATTCCGGTTACAATCTTAAAATGGCGTATTTAGGTGGGCATTAGATCATGGATGCCCACATGGAAAAAATACAATACAGACAATGCAGAAATAATAATACATGGAAGCAAAATAAAACAAGTTAAATTTACCAAATGTCTAGGAGTATACATAATCGAACACTTGAGCTGGACAATTCATATTAATATTTTTTTTTTAAATTGCACGAAATGTAGGAATGCTAAACAAATTAAAACATTTTCTCCCTATCATGAATACATTATACTATTCATTAATATTATTTCATTTGCAATACTGCATTCTGTTGTGAGCGAATTCATACACTATACATTTAAACAAATTAAATATACTACAGGATATAGCTCATACAGATCTTCTATACCCAAAACAAAAACTTAGATGATCTATATAAACATCAACTAAGCATTTTTACGTATAAATCCACCAATGGCCAACTCCCAGATAGCATGTCATCTATGCTAATGCGCACAGAAAATATTCCTGACCACAATCTTAGAAACCATAATGGGTATTACATTATTACTCTTAGAACCCACAATGGATATTACACTCAACACATTAGAACAAACAGTAGAAAGTTTACAACAAATTATTCTGGACCAGTGTTCTGGAATGCACTACCTCAACAGTTACAAGAGCTTGTGTCATTACACCTATTTAAAAGAAAGCTGAAAAAGTTATTACTGTCAAGATATTAAACTTAGCTATTAGTAGTGATTATTTTCTAAGTAATATATCATTATATGATTGAGGGGGCACGTAGAAAAGAGAGAGTGTTTATGGGCGATTAAATTCTGACAAAAACAGACAAGACTATATGCGAGGAGAAGGACGTTGTTGTATGTCTACCGGGGGCTAGGATAGAGCATGTGACCGAAAGTGTAGAGAAGGTATTGGGGCATGGCAAGGGAGGGTCTATACTAGTACACGTAGGGACAAACAATGCAGACAAGGAGGGAACAACTGGGATAGTTCAGAAGTACAGACATCTAGTGAGGAAGCTAAAGAAGACAAGAGTAGAACAGGTTATTCTCTCAGGAATTTTGCCAGTAATGGGAGGAAGGGGGGCAACTTACAGAAACTAAGCGGATGGCGATCAACGCATTAGTTGAGCAGATGTGTGGAGAAGAGGGCGTGGAATTCATAGATTT